>PVKU01011904.1:0-39674 GCA_004027475.1 Anoura caudifer
TCCATATTGGCCTCTGGCCATTGATCTCAGCGGGCCATGAGTGGGGAAGGGCAGGAGGGAGCCTGGGAGCATGACTGGGGGCGGTGAACAGAGCTGGCCTTGGAGAGGGCATAGGCTCCATTGTGAATCTGCAGCAGGAAAGGGGGCGGGGAGGTTGGGGTGTGCAATATGGCGGTGCTGACAGAGACCTTGTCGTTTTACAGACCTCACCCACACCCATGCACCATGCCCGCTCAGGCCTGGCCCAGTGCTGTGGGTAACTGCAGGCCCAATACAGTCACCTGCCGCCTGGGGGACAGGAAGCCAGACTGGCATTAAATATTATCATGTCTAGATGGTGCTCGTACTACGGAAACTATCTAATATTCTCATCTTTATATCCCAATTAGTAGTCTCTATAACATCTGTCACCTCAATGACACTGCATTTTTTTTTTTAATTCAAATTCTGGGAAAAACATGTCCAAATTAAGTTCTACATGAGGCCACTGAATTAATATGGACGAAGCGTCTATCCAAATTTTAGAGGCTAATACACCCAGAGAAATACCAACTACATGCAGCTGAAGGGCCGGTTCCGAAAAAATTTCAAAGGGCCTTGATTAAAGGAACATACAGCTGCCTTGCCTCGCGTATCGCAGCAGGTGTTGTGGCTTCCTGGCCCTGCAGGCGGCTGCCCCGAAAATGCGCCACTGGGGCGGAGAACTGCCGCCGCCTCCACCCCCAGTTCCCGGCCCCGGCCGCACCCTCAGGAACCGCTGCCCCCCACCCTCGCCCGGCCCGCACCCTTGGGGCCCACTGCACCTCCAGCCCCGGTCCACACAATCGCGGCCCATCGCTCACTCTCCGCCCCTTCTGTCGGGGCGCGCCTACCTTGGCGCCAATCTGGTTGCCGCACTGGCCCGCCTGGATGTGCACGATCTCGCGCATGGTGCCGGCTGCAGAGCGGGTGGAAGCGCTGGGCCTCGGAACTGTGAGCGCGGAACCGACCAGCGAGCTCCGGAAGAAGGAGAGCTATCACTGCTGCTCAGCTCCGCCTTTTATACCAACGGACCCGCCCGCCCTGCATGACGTAATGGCAAGCGGAGCTGCGCTGGGGGCGGGGGGTGGGGGGAGGAGGTACGCCAGAGACACTGCGGCACCACGAGGGGGAGCCGGGGCGCGGTGCGAGGTGAGGGAGCTCTACGGCTGGTCGCCACGCCAGCTGGGTCCGCGGAGTGAATCCGGACCGCTCCCCGAGGGTCTCATACCCAGCCAGCCGCTCTCTTCCCACCTCACCGGTGCCGCCCTAGCCTGCAAAGGGTCATTCAGGAAAGCCGAATCCCCACCCAACCTCGTCCACTCTGGATCCCTTAGAGGGACTGGAGACCTAGGTCCAGCGACCACGGGGAGAGGCTGCCTCCAAACAGGGTTCTTGCCTCCAGGGAGAGGGCGAGAGGCATCCAGCACCCTTTTGGAATAAGGAACCCAGAATTTTCAGTGGGGTCTACAACAGTTTGCTAAGGTTTCCTGCGTGCTGGGCAGGATCCTGGACTCTGGGCCTCGTTCGCTTTCTATTCGAGGTGGGAATTCACCGCCAATACCCGGGAGGGCCTGCAGGTGGCTAGGAGTGGGAGTTCCCCAGGAGAACTGATAAGCAAGCAGCTGTCTTCAAGAAAAGCAAGAATGGCAGGGTGGGCAGTTTTTTGCTTCTACGCGTAAGGAAAACGGTCCGTTTGGTGGGGGTAGGGGGTGTTGGAAAAGGGGCACGGTGCTGGATTTGTCTCATGTGTACTTTGGGTCTTGGTTCTTTGTAAAGGCCACTTAAATGTGGAAAATGTGTGCCTGTGTGTCAGAGAGGAAGGGGAATAAATGTGAATAGCCAGGCGTCAAAGTATGTGTGCCTTACATATATCCTCACAGCAGCCTTACAGACCTGAGCAATCCAGTTCGAAGGCCACCAGCCACATGTGACTATGGAACACTTGAAACGTGGGTAGTCTGAATTGAGATGTGCTTTCAGTGTAAAATACTCAGAGGATTCCATGGATTCCATAAGAATATAAAATATTCCATTAGTGGCTTTGTATATTAATTTCATATCAAAATCTTTTGGACATATTTTAAAATTAATTTCACTTGTTTCTGTTAACTTTTTAAATGACTTCTAGACTAGTAGTGACTGCTAGAAAATTTTCATTGACTTTTGTGGTTCACATTGAGGTGGGATAGTAAGAAGCTGGGAAATTTTTTTGGTAAGTGGAATGGGGAAACTGAGGCAGATAGGTAAACAAACTGGCCAAGCAATTTATAGTCAGATACAGAAGGTCACCAAGGCAGAAAGCCCTACGTGCCTAGCAATAGGCAAAACTGGCACTCACCCTCAGTGTGGTCTTTCCTCTCCTGGCATACTGATGGTCCAGCAGTTTAAACTACCCTGTACCACCCCACCTTACTAGAGATAACATGTAGGCCTCAGTTGTATCTCAGCTCCAGGCCCAGAAAAGCAGCAAAATCAAGCAGGTAATGCCAGGACCAGCTGCAGTGACCAATGACCAACTGCCCTGGCACTGACCAATCAATAGAAACCACAACCCTGAAAGGACACACCTGGAAAAGCTGATGAATATTCTCTTGAGATCCTTCTCTAAGACCTTCCCTAAATTTCCAGCCAAGGGCACACTCACCCAGGAGCACACCCATGCCTTTCCCTTCTTTTTCCCTCACAAGCATGCAAATCCTGAACTCTAAGGGACCTCACCAGACTTGCAACAAGGAGCAATGGGCAGAATCAGCTTGTCCCAGGGTCCATGGATCATTCATACATGGTCTTTGACTAGTATGAATGATCCTTCCCCTTCTTTTCACCATTACCCCCCTCCCTCCACCCCTCTGGCCACTGTCAGACTATTCCACATTTCCATGTCTCTGGTTCCATTTTGCTCAGTTCATTTTGTTCATAAGATTCCTCCTACAAGTGAGATTACACGGAGTTTGTCTTTCACTGACTGGTTTATTTCATTTAGCATGATATTTTCCAGTTCCACCCACACTGTCGCAAAAGGTAGGGGTTTCTTAATAAATGTACTCTCAAAATCACCTGGACTCAAAGAACCCACACTCTAGAGGCCAGCCAAAGCAGACCCACTCCAGGCCCTGTCCCCATCCAGTAATGACATTGTATTTCTATTGAACAGCACTGTTCTAGAGCAAATATTATTACTATTCCAACTTCATAGCACCAAAAGGAGGCTGAAAGAGCTGCCTAGCCACAAAGCTAGTAAATGAAGGTATTTAGATTTCTTCTACAAAGAGAAAGCCAGGTGAGTTTTAAAGGCTTGGTCAGGGTGAGGTAAGGCCCAACCTTAATTCTTTTCAATGATGATCTTAAGAGCGGGCTAAGTGAGCAGGGACCTGGAACTGCTTTTGTTTCCCAGCACATCCACCTCTTCCTCTCTGGGGCCAGTTTCTCCAACTATAAAATGTTGATAATTATAGGAACCCCACAGCCAGCTTTGTGAGCAGGAAATGAGCAGTTCTATATGAAAGTGGGTCAAGTTTATGAAGCAAAAATGCCCCATAAAACCCAAGATGATGCTGTCATAAATACTAAGCCTATTTGTCATGTTAATTATAAGCATATATTTGAGGTGGGTGGGCAAAATTATGGCTTCATCACCCCTGCTTTAGAAAGTCAGTCCTTTGGGGTCCCCCTAGCACACAGGCAAGCATCTGGGGCCTCTTCTCAGGGTGGAATGCTTTCCTAGACTTTCTCCTCCTCTTTTCCTGCCCCACATGACTGGGACCCCTTGTACAGCCCATCCTATGGGTGCTGTTCCTAGGTTCCTAGGTTTGGGCCTCCACCTGCTCTCCACCTTTATTGCCAACTCCCACATCTTAGGCTCTTATGGCCGGCTGGAGTCTTCCAGAGCCTCTCCAGAGAATGGCCCTGCTCCAGGTAACTTTACTGATTACACAGTTGCAGTTTCTGGAGATAATTGCCTCTTGGCCTTTGTGGTTTCATTCATGGTACGAATTTGGGTAAGAAGAGCAGAGGATAAGACTAGGAAGGGATGATATTGGGGATGTGAGGACTCCAAAAGGTGGGCATCTCCCTACCTGTGGAGGGGTAATCACCTTGCTGGAGCATGTCCACTCTGCTCCATCGTGATTGGGTCGTTAAGCAAATCACCTAACCTCTCAGGGCCTCTATCACTATATCTGAAATATGGAAATCTTGTCTTAATGATGTGTGAACATGAGGGCCAATGTCTGTGAACTGAACCTTTGGTGCATGTGAGTCAGTAAGTGACAGCAGCTATCACAGCAGGCCCAGGCACTGAGGACTACCTGCTCTGTGGATCACTGACAGCAAATGTTGGTCCCAAGGCTGCCTCCTCCTGCCACCCAGTAGAAGCCCCAGCCTGCTTGTTTGCCCATGCCTCCCCCATCACCTGCACCTGATGTCTGAGAAGTATGGTAGGAAGTTAAGAGAGCCATGAGCAGAGCCAGGACAAGGAATCAACTACAGAAAGTCACCAGGGCAGAAAGCCCCAGGTGCTTAGCAGTGGGCAAAGTTAGGGAAACAAGGACATCACCCTCAGAGTAACTTTTTCTCCCCTAGCATATCACTGGTCATGCAGTTCCCACCCTCCCCTGACCTTCCTCCCCTGGCATGTCACTAGTTATGCAGTAGATCCCTTTGGAAGAGGAGCAAGGGGCCAAAGAGTGGCCTCATGGGACCCTCATTTGGACCCTTGCATGACCACTCCCTTAAGCATTAGCCCCTAGGGATAACATCTAGGTCTTAGTTGTGTTTCAGCTCCAGGCCAGGAAAAGCAGCAAAACCAGACAAGCTATGCCATGGCTCACAGCAGGACCAGCTGTCCAGACTAATGACACCCTTGGCACTGACCAATCAGCAGAGACCATGACCCTGAAAGGATATACCTGGAAAGCTGATGCACAGTCTATTGGAATCCTCCCTTGAGATTCCAGATAAATACCCTCAAGCTGAAGGGCCAAGTGCAGCTCTTGCCCTCCCCCTCTTCTTCCCTCCAGGCACATTACCTTTACCTTTCTCTTTCCTAAGCTCTAAAGGCCCATCTTTGGCCTCTCTAACTTCTTTCCAAAACCCATGTCCAGCTGGCTCATTTTTCCTACCTCTGTGAATTTCCAAATAAAGTTTTGTTTTTTTTTTTTTTTATAATTTGAGTCTTGACTCTGAATTCTTAGCCAGAACTCAAGAACAGGGCTTGGTGAACCACGGTCCAATTTCCCATGATATGCTGGCACCATTTAACCACCAACAGAGGTACACAGGCAGATTTTTAAATAGAGTTCACCCAACCTACGGTGACTCATCTGAGGGCTGTGAGCTTCTGCTTCCCTCCACCATGTGGTTATTCCAACCACCAGGCCATCACACAGCAGTGCTATTCTGCACAGCACCCATGTAGGTAATTGCAGGAGGAAATTGGGCCAACTGGTCCTCCCCTTACCTGTGTAACCAGAAAAGCCGGTGTTCATGCTGCTTGTCATCTACAAGACCCAAGAAGCAGAGGCAGAGATTGAATCTTATGGGCACTTTATTCATTTGGTCGGTGATCTGAGAAAACATCAGGTTTGTACCCTAACAGTCTTAAATTCCATTTTAAAATGGCCCTTTTTATAAGGAAAACAAAGTGTAGGTAAGGGGTTTGGAATTAAGGGGAAAAGTTAATTGGATTTAAAAAATGCAGAATTCTCACCCTGGGCAGTAGGCATCTCTCCCTGGAGTACAATGAATGGCTCAGATACCACCTCAATTGCTTGAGACCTCCTGAGGTACAAAGGTGGACTGGTTGTGGCCTCCTGGAGTCAGGGTGGGTCAAACCTTCAGTTCCTGGAGTAGCTTTTACATGAATTGATTACTAAGTTTATTAGCTGTTACTTAAACTAAAATTTTCCAACTTTCTCGTAGTCTCCCATCACCTGGAATGGGCTTTTGTTGAGCTCTGGGAGAAGGGTGGCTTTCCCTCCACTCTTTTTTCCTTCTTTCTCTTTGCATCCAAAAAGGAGCAACTCTTCTGGCTCTGTTGGGCAGGGCAAGGGGGGGAGAGGCCAACATTCTGTTGGCACATTTCATTTCCTGCTTTGGAACTGTTCTCACCAACAATGTTTGAGCCACCCTTGCCCTGAAGGCACTTTGGGGTGATGACAATGAAATTCAGACTGCAGAGGGAAGGCGTGCATCCTGGTGCAAGCCTCCAGAATGCCAGTTACAATCAGACTCAGTCCCTCCTCCTTGTCACCCCCCAACCTCCCCTCCCGCCACTAGCTGTCATCCTACTCTCCCTCTACAAGCAAAAAAGGAAAAAGAATTCATGGACAACAGTGTGGTGATTGCTGGAGAGAGGGGTATATAAGGGGACTAAATGGCAATGGAAAAAAATACAATAAAGATTAAATCAAAAAATAAATTAAATTAAAAAAAAGAGAAAAGTACTCTGGATCTTACCCTTCTCCACTGCCTGCCCTTCCCCCTCTGCTCCCTTCAGTGAGTGGGTTCCAGTGAAATTGCCCTCTGAATACTTAGTATTATGATCCTGATAATTAATGGTGCTAATTAATGCTGTTAATTGATGCCATCTTTAAAATGACAAATGTGGTCTAGTTGAAATATATTTAGTTGTGGGTCCTGAAAATTTAAGGACATCAGTTTCCTCTGCAGAATAATGAAAACTCAAGAACCATCTCAGAAAAAAAATGGTCTCAATTATTCTGGAACGGTCTCACATCCTATTTGATTGTGCCCTAGTAGAAGGCACAGGGGATAAGGAAGCCCAATTTCTCTTTTCTGTACACTGCCTGCTCCTTTGACTGTGAGCACACATTTTCAAGCATTTAATTTCAAAAATCTCTATATGAAGATGGAGGAATTTGGCTTACAGCATTTAAGATGTTTCCTTTTTTAAAAGACTGACTAAAACATAAACAGTCTGGACTCCAGTTTAATTTACTTTTGAAAATTAAAATTAATTTACTCCACTGAACTTTATAACCTTTTGCACCAGACATTAATAATTTGGAATAAATATATAGTACCATTTTTCAGCCACCTTCTAGAATGTCTGGTGTCCTAGTGTTACAGAGCAACAGAAGGTCCGTTATTATCCTCCGCCTTATGGAAAGATGTCTCTCAAAGCCAGAGATTTGTGAAAAGGAAAGGAAATGTTTATTTAATGCTATACAGAGTTAAAGTAATGACTTAACATCTTCATTAAAATATCAAAGTCCTTTAGGATACCCACAGACGCCCACAGTGCTTCCTATCTCCCTCTGCCCTAAGTCAGGGTACCGTAATTGCAAGGAAGAGAAGCACACATCCAGGATCCAGGCTCTTGACACGGTCAGCTGTGTCGTCGTCCAGGCAGGATCTCTAATTAATCCAAAGCCATGTGGCACCTTCTCATGGCCTACTGGCAAGAGTTCTTTCACCCTTCTTCTAGGCAAAGTCTCTCTTGTTCCCAGGCCATGCAGCCAATGGGAGCACCCCAAAGCTGCGTGGTCCTTCTTCTACCAAAGCTGTGGGGAAGGGGTCCCCACTCTGGCAAAGCCACGTGGCTCTCCCTCTTCACCAAAGCTGCAGGGGTCTGCACTCTGGTGAAAACCGCGTGGAATCTTCTGCCTCTGGAAAAACTGAAAGAGGGTCTCCACTGGGGCAAAGCCAAGTGGCAATTCTCTGCTAAAGCCACATGGTAAATTTCCCCTCACAGGGCTGTGAGGGTCCTAACTCTCCTGAAAGCACGTGGATTCCCTCTCAATGGCTGCCACATCTCCGTTTAAATCCCGGCGCCAAATCTCTTCTGTACCCCCATTTCCAACTCCTCCTACAATCAGTTACACCTGCCAGCATTCCCATATATTCCAAGTTTTGGGGGATGTCATCATGAGTCTGGGCAGGTGTGTCCCCATTTTCCGGAGCCAATCTTCTCCAAGTTCCCATGCAGGCGCTGTGACTTGGGGTTCCTCCCCCAGTCATGTCTTTGGGGGGAGTCCTTTCCATCCCCCTGGCTCAGAGCATGGCCACAGCTATTTAACACATCCAAGCCACCAGCCAAAGGCTATAGATATGTTAAATGACCATGCCATGGATTAGCAGCTCTGCATGTCCCTGCTCCATGTGTCCCTTCCCCCAGCTCATACCTGTGGGGGAAGGGGTGAGGACATCTTATATGTCCCTCTAATATTTCCTGGACACCCTGAGTTCTGGGCCCATTCCAAATCCCTATTTTTGGGCCCCCCTCCTGGCTGCACCCTGCATCACTAGTAGGTGTTATTTTTACTAGAATTGTCAATCTAGACATTTCAAAATGGAGAATATATGTTTGACTATAATATACACATACATTATACATACACATATACTTTATTATGTAAGAACACTTATTTTATATACACACATTTTCTGATTACAAAATTTTTAAATTTAGAAAATACTAAAGAACACAAGTATGTCTTCCCATTCTGCTCTAGATGTATTTTTTCACTATTCCTGCTTGATGTATTATCTTCCTTTTTCTTTCTTTTCATGGATTGTTCAGGTGTTTTTATTTCTTTTTAACATAAGTTCAATTATTTTTGCCTTCAACTTAAAGAATGTAAAAATACTATATTTTACTATACCATGATTTAAGTCAGACACAATCATAAATTCTCAAATATATGTAATCTTCTCTAAACTGCTACAATTTTCCCTATAACCTAGGGTGCCTGGGCCATATCCAATTTTCTAGGCAAACCATCTCTGCTTCACATGGCCAAGGCTGTTCACATTACTGGAATAAATTTCCCCCCATTCAGTCCACCCCACATTCTCTGAGTGGTTAAAAGTCCCTGGACAGAGTTGAAGTAAATCCTGACTATGCCACTTATTTGCTATGTGACCTAAGGCAAGTTACTTAACCTCTCTGTGTTTCAATGACCTCCTCATCTGTAAAGTGGGAATAATAATAGTACCTATATCCTGGGGTTTTACAAGGATTGAATGAATTAATACGTAAAAGCACTCAGAATACCACCTGACCCACTGTGTTATATAAATTTTAGCTATTACCATTGGTATTACTATTTCCTTCCTTCCTTCTCTCCCTTCTCCCTCCTTCTGATCTTTTCCTCCCACCCCACCCCAGAAGCTCTTCTCCAAAAATCAGGTCTCAGCCTTAATGTCTCTTTCTCTGTGATGCTCCCTCCTTTGTGCCCATAACATTGTGTACACACCTCAGTATTATAATTCTGACCCCTGGTCAATGAGGTTGCCCATAGCAAGGAACCGAGCAAGCAGCACAACTTTTAAGCAGTGAACTGAGGCACCATTTGAATGCTCTTCCTCTTGAAACCAGAGGGCAACAGAGTCCAGGACTCATGTTTTCTGTCATGGAGCAGCCAAAAAGCAGAGACAGGGATTGGATTATAATTGTGCTTTTATTAATGTCAGAGGCTAGCAGTCTTAGAAGGTGGTGGGTAAAACCCTAACATCCACCTTAACTTGACCTTTCAGAAGCAAGTATATATAGCAGAAATATGGGAATTTGGGAGAAGTAAATTCCCAGAGGGAAGCGCAGACATACAGTTTCTCTTGTGAGGAGGAGCTGAAAGACAAGTCCAAAGCTTCTTCCCAAACTGGCTCCTTTGTTCCTGTGTATTTCTTGGTTCTTGTTAGAATTTCTCTTCCTCTCTTCCCCAGAGGCCTGTGCCTTATGGCTAGGGAGGCTATGTATTCTCCAGTTAGGGAGGAGAGTATGAACTATTTATTCTCAAGTGTCCTTGGGTAGGGGAGATAAGGTCTTGCAATTCACTATCTGGCTGTAAATTACACAACTGTTTGCCCTGTTTAATTTTCTTGTCTCAGTTTCCCCATTCCACTTGCCCAAGAACTTTCCCAGTTTCTTGCTGGTGCTGCCTGTCTCATTCTCACCTGAACCCCAAGGGTCTGCGGGGTCAGTGGGTGGTCCCATGCTTTGAGATGGTTCTGAGGCCAACCGCCCACAAAGGCAGGATAGGACTAGACCAGCGGCCTGAGGACCCCTGGAACCCAAGATAGCCTGTCACCGTCACTTCCAAAGTTTGGACTCCCTCATCACCCATGTTCTGAATTCGGCCTTTTTTCACGCCACAGTCTGAGCTGTCAAAGAATTTAGGTGTGGCCAACCATGCTGTGGGCCAAGCCGCCAAGCGTGCAGAAAACGTGCTGGTGATTTTCACAGAGGCTCCAGAGCCCAGGTTTTATTCTCTTTCAGGGCAATGACTGGAAAGGTCGATGTCAGCATTTTCCTCAGAGTGGTGGGAAAGCCAGTCAGCCTGTGCTGAGCCTAACAATTGTCTTCTACTGAAAGTGAGCTGGGAGAGGCTTAGGGCAAGCAGGTGCACGGGCGGGCGAGGGGGCAGTGAGGAAAGCTGCTGCGTGTGCGCATTCTGGCCCAGCGGTTACATCCTTCCCATCTCACCGCCCCTCACCCAGCTCTGCTCTTCTGAAGTGGTTTCACCTTCCTCCCTGCCCATCCAGAACTCTTACAGAAATCTCCCGCTCCCCCACCCCTCCAGCCCCCTTCCACCGCCAGCGTATCCAGTACAGTTTTCTCAAGAACAGTCTTTGCAGTGAGAGCAACAAACAACCACCAAACTCATCAACTATGCGCTCAAAATATAGCCATTTTTTTAAGCTGTGGAAAGATCCAGTTTCTCAGGAGCCCTCAGAGGACCCCCAAATTGTTTCTTGTTTATGGTTTCCTCCTTTATTTTGCATCTAAATCCTAGAAATACTCTATTCATCTGTGTAGCAATACTACTACTTCTTTACTATCAGTTATTATTTGTGCCTTATTGTCATATAGTACAAACATTGTAATAGGCATCATTTCAAATATGTGGTGTGTTGATTTTGTTAAATTTATTATATGAGTAAACCAAATTTTGTTGGACACTCACAGTCTAATGCTTGTGTAACATGCTGCCAATATTCTTTTGTTTCTCTTAATTAGAAGGAATATTTGCTACTTCCACATTTTAATCTTATCAACAAGGTCAATTTTACCATTAGGCAATAAAAGAACAGCACTTACTAGTTTTCAAGACCTAAGAAGATGTTAGATGGGGCAGGGGTGGGGGTGTGGAGGGGGTGACAACTCTGAAATATGAAAACTGCAATAGTAAAGTTATGTCTACAGAACATATCACATCAATGAGTCAAATGCAATTTAACTTTTAGGTCATAATATATAAATTATAATTAATGTAAAAATTATGCAAAATAGAAATGTAAATATTTATGATATGACATGTGGTGGTGCCTCCAAAAATGAGGCAACTTAAACCTACAAATCTCTTAAACTGGCTTCACCCATCATGCATGATTAGTATAGCATTTTCTGGATACAAGAAAATAATTAGAATTTTTTAATAACTAGAAGAAAGCAGAGATTAAAAAATATGGAGACAAAGTGTTAGAAAGGCATTCTCTGAGAGAGTTTTGACAGAGCTGTGAATATTGGAAAAGGAAAGGGAGAAGTGGGTTGTGTGCAGTTACCTTGGAGAAAAATCAAGGAGCAGGTGGTCTTGGATCAGTCATTTCCCCTTACCGGCCAGCAGAGGGCTACTGGTCAAGACAAGTTGTTTGCAGATTTTTGTCCTGGGAGGAGGGGAGAGGTAGGACTTTGGGTGAATTATAAGATAGAGCAGCTGTGTACAAGCAGAAATTTCTATGTACTGGGTGCTTCAAAGTTAAGTTTTTGCTGACTCATTTAATACTTGGATACTGTGGGGATTCACTCCGGGGGGGAGGGGGGCTCTGCCTGCAGGGCACCCCCAGCCACCATGGATGAGAATAAGTCTACAAGACATGATCTGCTTGGGGAGGAAAGGTGGTTGATCTCTCAAAGGAGAAGGGTGAAGAGCCTGTTCCTCAATGGGCTTTTATTGGGTTCATTTTCCACAGGAATACAGGTAAAGCTCATTAATCATTAGGCAGTAAGGATCAAACAATAGATAACATACAAAGAACTACTAGGGCTTATGCTGAGTCAGGGTCTGTTAGCTAAAGGGCTACAAAATTTTGGGGAAAAAACTCATTTCCTGCTCGGACCCTTATCATACAATTGAGAGCATTCTTAGCAAAGCAGGTTTCACAGGATTTTATATATTCTTTCTTAGGCCTGATCACCCTAGGGAACCTGCCCTTTCCAGCAGCAGGGCTGCACTGCCCTCTGTCATTGTTTCAGGCTTAAGTCAGGCAGGGGAAGTAAGGCAGCCAAGAGATTAGGAGACCTCTTACAGACAGAATGAGGACTCAGGCTATGTCAAAGCTGAGGGGCAAGGGTCTATCACCACATTTTGCTATAGCCCCCCAAGTCCTTCCCTGGGGGCTCCTGTGATCATGCCTGTCTTAGGTCATTCCTTCCTTGAGGAATCTTACCCATCATTGGCTAACTGATCAAGCATTGGGGGCCAGGCAGGGTGAAGTAGAATGGGCAGAGATGGCACCTCTGCCAGGGAGATAAGCTTTGTCTCCTTAGTGGATTCTGGTCTGTAGGTCCCTCATTCAGCCTTAGCCATGGGGGGTTACAGCTTCTGAAACCAGGCAGGGAGGTTCCCAACAATTCACAAATGACCTTTGAGGTGGATAATTTAGTAATTAATGAGATATGTGGATATATATGACATGATATTAATGACATTGGAGAAATGAAGCTGAAAATAGAGCAAAGAGGCTCATGCGGTCCATAGTGGGGAAAGCATAGGCTAGATTTGAGACAGGAAGAGAAGACTGAAGCCCAGCAATATCAGAAGCTGAATCGATAAATGAGCTGTCAAGTCTGACCAGAGATTAATGCCAGGATTAGAACCTGCTGTCCAATCTTAGATCCAAGCTAAAAGAAAGCAATGAGAAAGCAGGACAACAAAACTGGGTAATACATGTAAGATCTAAGTTAGAATGGGACCTCTGCCTCAGGAAATCTTACATTGCCGCCATCAGCCCAGCCTAAAACAGAAATTTCCATTGTAGCTACCTGCAATTACAATTTTAACTCACCGAAGTGGAACTAGTCCTAGGTCAGGGGTGTCAAACTCATTTTCACCAGGGGCCACATCAGCCTCGCAGTGGCCTTCAAAGGGCCGAGTGTAATTTTTAGGACTGTATAAATGTAGCTACTCCTTAACAGTTAAGCAAGAGCTTGGTGCTGCCTGCTGGGTAGAAACAAGGTGCTGGGCCAGATAAAACAAGATGGAGGGCTGGATTTGGCTTGCAGGCCTTGTGTTTGCCACCTGTGTCCTAGGTGAAATTGTAAGGATGGTTGAATTTCCTTTTTGATTCTTTTTCTTGCCTCTTGCTACTCTTCCTCCCAATTTGAGCACATAATCTTCACCTCCTTATGAAAATCTGTACTGAGGTACCCTGTCTGGTGTGGCTCAGTGGATTGAGTGCCCACCTGCAAACTTAATGGTCACTGGTTCAATTCCCAGTCAGGTTACATGCCTGGGCTGCAGGCCAGGTCCCCAACTGGGGGCGTGCGAAAGGCCACCTATCAATGTACCTCTCACACACTGATGTTGCTCTCCCTCTCTCCCTCCCTTCCCCTCTCTCTAAAAATAAATCTTTTTAAATCTTAAAAAAAAAAAATCTGTACCAAGGAAACAGTATAATAGTAGTCAGTTAAGGCCTTAATCTGATAAGTATATTAACTCTTGCAGGAATATTCACATAAGACACATAGACTTCGGTGGTCAAAGGGATCTGAAAATCATATACTCTAAAATTAAAAGATATATCAAAAATAGTCTATCTTGTTCTCCCCTGTAGAGTTCCTGATGAGAAGTCAGATATCCTATCTTGAACACTTCCTTAATAGAAAGTTCACTACAGCAGCAATGGTTCACCATCCTGATAAGTAGTTTACATAAGTTATTTTATTTAATCTGTACAATAACCATCTGAAGTAAGTACAATTATCACCATTTTCTGGAAGAAGAAAAAAAAAAAAAGCTAATTCTCAGAGATATTAAAATGTATGCCCAGCCCTGGCTGGGCTTGGTGGATTGAGCACTGGCCTGAAGAGTTGTGGGTTTGATTCCCAGTCAGGGCACATGCCTTGGTTTTGGGGCAGGTCCCCAGTATCGCCAACCACACGTTAATGTTTCTCTCCCTCTCTATCCCCATTCCCCTTTCTAAAAATAAATAAATAAAATATATATATTTTTTAAACATTTTATTTATTTATCTTTAGAGGGGAAGGGAAGGAGAGAGGGAGAGAGGGAGAGAAATACCAATGTGTGGTTGCTGCTCCTGCGTCCCTTGCAGGGAACTGGCCTGCAACCCAGACATGTGCCCTGACTGGGAATCAAACCGCGATCCTTAGATTCACAGGCCCGCACTCAATGCACTGAGCTACACCAGCCAGGGCTTTAAATAAAATATTTTTAAAAATGAAAATAAAATAAAATGCTTGCCTAAGGCCATACAACTAGTAAGTGGAAAAACCACTTATTCGATGAACGCAGGTTCAGACATTGGAACAAGATCTTCCTAAACTGTGTTCTTTTGCTTTCCAAGCTGTCCATTGGTGTAAGGCGGACCCCAGCTCGAGGGGTCTGTCACAGTGTGGATAAGGCACGAGAAATTCACACAGACTACCCAGTCCTGTGGAGGAAAAGGGACAGCATGGCTTTTCTTTCAAGAAGAGAAAAAGCCTCGGTCCTTGCTGTGACAAGCCTTTATTTCTTTTCTGGGCACATTATTTGATGGTCCTCCTTTACTATGCCCAGGTTCACTTTAGGTGGTTACCTTTTACAGAAAAACAAAGGAGATGATGCCGCTAATCACATTACAGAAGAAGGATATTTGCAAATGCAAAGGGAAAAGTGGTTGAACTGGTTACACTGATCCTTGGAAGGTTTAGCATGGATTTCAGGAAGTAACTTTATAGTAAATGTTTGATGTCTCAATTCAGGGTGAGGGAGTTTTAGCAAAAGCAAGTCTCATAGCAGTCTAGATACAATGCAGGCCTGCTTCTCCATGGGAGCATCTATCTGTGGGCGTGGGTCCTATACATCGGACCTTGCTTTCCATTGGGAGCTGGGCCCATGCCATGCAGAATGGTCTCCTACAGGCTTGTCTGCCAAAGGCTGTGTTACATTTTAACATTTAGCAAGAATAGCATATAGGAAAAATGGCTCAGGCATTGAGACCCTCATGCTGTCTAACAAAATTGCAAGGTTTAAGAGATTATTAGCATTTTTAAGGCTTTATGTCTTTACAGTGTAAGTGTTACACCTTGCTCCCATATAAATTCCTGTGTGCAGCCAATGCCCATTCTATAACTGTCAGCGCAGGTAAAGCCCACCAGGACACCCCAGGCAATACTCCCACCCGATCTCTTCACCTTTATGTAATTGAGCAGCTGAGACATGACCTGAAATTCAAATATTATCTGGGCACCACAGGAGTAATCTAGAATATTGTTTCCTTGTGGATATTTTTACCAGAAATTCAGATGGAGACAATCCTTCTGCCTATGATAATGTGTTCTGGTTCCAGGGCTATTTGAGTTTTAAACTTCCGAAAAATTTTTATCTTCCCTGGATTCACATTTTGCTATGGAATCCAATTCTCCCTCTGATGCTTTACCCATGCTCCCTATAATTTCTAAATCATCTTTCTTTTCCACAACATCAGACATAATCTCATCTTCTGTAAACCTACTATCATTTCGAATTCTGAAAAAAGGAAGTTGTGGACTGGAGCTGTATGGTCCCAATTATCTGACGGTATAAGCCTGCTCATGCCTGCATCTCCCATCCTCTGACACTCCTGCTGAAGTCATGTGCCTATGACATCGGGAAGCTGTTTGGAGCAGAAAACCCCCACAACTCCTGCAGGAGGACCACCAGACTTGAGTTGGAGGCACACAGATTCTCCCGTCTGGGGGATGATCCTTAAAAGGTAGCTTATGTGTGCTGAAGTCATGTTTCCTGGGTAGCTGATTCCTGAAAACTCGCAGGCTGGTGTAGCTTCATGGTTGGTCGTAGCTGCAGAGGCTCAGGTGTATGGACCAAATGGTGCAGCTATGCACTTGCAGCACCTACAGTACGAAGGAGGGCCGGCAGGAAGGTGGGTGCCCCAAAGACATTTTTCTATCATATAAAAGAAGGTCAGCAAAAATGTAACATAATAAGGGTCTATATATACAGAGTCTGCCACAAATAACACCCCTTTTTATTACAAAATCATGAGCATGTAATTCTGTAACATAACAATATCACGCTCAAGCACACCATACGACATTTTAGGTGAAATATTCAAATTAAAACTACAAATTATTATACCCATATTATTACCCTACCAACCACACTCAAGCAGGCCTTACTTCTGCCAGACCCTGTATGTATGTATGTGTGTGTGTGTGTGTGTACACCTATATCTGAGATATGTATAATAAAATTGCACTGGAAATGATGTCAGTCCTCTGGCATTTGCAAGTACACTTGACATTTGTTTCATCCACTAAACCATCATTTATTATGATCCTTAGCTTTTTCTTGTTCCTCCACCCCTTGGCCCTCACTGCAAACATTTTGGCAGTCACTGTGTCCAGATTAGACCAATAGTACATTAGAAGAGACTTCCAATGATTTTGAACATGATGGTAACATGGTATTAGGGTGATAGTTTGCAAGAGATAACCTGGCGATGATGGAAAAGACAGTCAAGAGGGGCTAGTAACTGGGATCAGAAAGATTACAGACATACCTCACTTTTTTTGAGCTTTGCCTTATTATACTTTGCAGATACTATGTCTCATCAACATTGAGGCTAGACCCTCCATCAGTAAAAACAATAAAACTCACTGAAGTCTCATGTGATGGTTAACATTTTTTTTAGCAATAAAGTATTTTTTAAGGTATGTATGTTGTTTTAGACGTATGCTGTTGCGCACTTAACAGACTGCAGTGTAGTGTAAACATAACTTTTTTTTAATCCTCACCAAAGGGTATGTTTATTGATTTTAGAGAGAGAGGAAGGAGGAGAGAGAGAGAGGGAGAGAAAGAAACATCAGTGTGAGAGAGAAACATAGATTGGTTGCCTCCTGTACACACCTCAAACAGGGGTTGAACCCACAACCTGGGTGTGCCCTGACCAGGAACCAAGCCCACAACCTTTTGGTGTGCAGGACTACACTCCAATTAACTGAGCCAGCAGGCAAGGGCTAAACATAAATTTTATGTGCTTTAGGAAACCAAAAAATTCATGTGACTCACTTTATTGTGATATTCACTTTATTGTGGTAACTTGAAACTGAACCTAAAATATCTCTCAGGTAGACTGCAACTAGTTAACTCAACTTTCTAGGTCATATATGAACTCTCTTGGGTGACACTACGTGGCTAACACACTTTAGTTTATGCTTCACTCATATAACACATTTTCTTAAGACTCCCAGAGTGGCCTAGTTAAGGAAAAGGTGAAACTCTATAGTCTGAAGGTGACAGCATGTATAGGAGACATTATGCAATACAGAGAAAAAGTGACCTGAAAAAGGAATTGGGTGCAATGTCAATTCCCATGGCAGAACTGGCTGGTTCTCTTTCCTCCATATATCACCAAGCAAAAAAAAAGGAAAAGCCTGTCGGCTAGTGTCTGAATTATGGGGCAGCATTATAAGGGGTATGTAGGCCCCAAAACTGATTGGAATAAGCACCAGAATCCAGGTCAAGCTGTTTTCAGGCAGGCTGTGAAGAGAACAATGCAGCATGCGGATGAGAAGTTAGTGGGAATCACAGGTTCCACTTTCCACTAAACCCAACTGAGTCTTTGTAATGGCTGAGGTCCAGCTTGCCAGCCTCAATGTCAGCCTTAGAAGTTATGTTAGAAACTCTAATATACCACTTGAACAACTCTGGAGTTGATGAGGTGACTACTAGGTTCTTAAAATTTGATCTAGACTTTCTTTGGGTAGTGTATGTACACACAGATGTGTTTTGTACTGTAGTTCTCTTCTTATACCCCCTGTTAAATTTACCCACATATTTATCATTTTCTGTGTTCTTCATTCTTTTGGGTATATAGTTATAGTCTTGTGCCACATAACATTTTGGCTGACAGACACATCTATACGATGGTGGCCCTGTAAATTATAATAGAGCCTAGTGATGTCATAGCCATTGTAATATCCTAGCACAGCACATTAATTGTGTGTTTGTGGTGATGCTGAGATTAATAGACCTATTGTGCTGCCAGACACATAAAAGCATAGCACATACAATTTTGTATGTATGTAATACATAATAATGATAAATAGTTGTAGTAACAACTATTTATGTTATGTGTGTACTATACCATAATATTTATCATTAGAGTGAACTCTTTCTAATCAGTAAAAAAAAGTTTGCTGTAAAACAATGTGCTGTGATAAACTGGCAGTAGCCTCAGATAGCTCATGTTTACTGCTTCTTTTTTTAAAATATATTTTATTGATTATACTATTACAGTTGTTCCATTTCTTCTCTCCTTTATTCCCCTCCATCCTGTACCCTCTTCCTACCATCATTGTCCCACCTTACTTCATGTCCATGGGTTGTACATATAAATTCTTTGGCTTCTCCATTTCCTATACTATTCTTAACCTCCTCTTGTCTATTTTGTACCTACCATTCATACTTCCTATTCCCTGTACCTTTTCCCCCATTCTTCCCCCTTCCCCTCCATGCTGATAATCCTTCATGTGATCTCCATTTCTGTGATTCTGTTCCTGTTCTAGGTGTTTGCTTAGGTTGTTTTTGCTTTGTTTAGGTTTTTTGTTTTGACAGTTGTGAGTTTGTTATCATTTTACTGTTCATAGTTTTGATTTTCTTTTTCTTAAATAAGACCCTTTCACGTTTCATATAGTAAGGGCTTGGTGATGATGAATTCCTTCAACCTGACTTTATCTGGGAAGCACTTTATCTGCCCTTCCATTCTAAATGGTAGCTTTGCTGGATAGAGTAATATTGGATGTAGGTCCTTGCCTTTTATGACTTTGAATACTTCTCTCCAGCCCTTTCTTACATGTAAGATTTGAGAAATCAGCTGAGAATCTTATGGGAACTCCTTTGTAGGTAACCATCTCCTTTTGTCTTATTGCTTTTAAGATTCTGTCTTTCCCCAATCTTTGTTTTAAAGTAAGTTTTCAATTTCATGCTCTTCCTCTTCTCCTTCTGGTACCCCTATGATCCAGTGTTGGAACATTTAAAGTTGTTCCAGAGGTTCCTAAGCCTCTCCTCATTTTTTAAAATTCTGTTTCTTTATTCCATTCTGGTTGAATGTTTATTTCTTCCTTCTAGTCCAAATCATTGATTTGAGTCCAGTTTCCTTCCTGTCACTGTTGGTTCCCTGTACATTTTCCTTTATTTCACTTTTCATAGCCTTCACTTTTTCCTCTATTTCATTAACATACTCAACTATTTCTGTAAGCATCCTGATTACCAGTGTTTTGAACTGTGCATCTGATAGGTTGGCTATCGCTTCATCACTTAGTTATATTTTTTCTGGAGCTTTGATCTGTTTTTTTTTATTCGGGCCATTTTTTTTTTTTTTTTTTTTTTTTGGGCCTTTTTTTTTTTTTTTTTGTCTTGGCAGGCCTGTTATGTTGTAAGGGGTGGAGCCTTACATATTCGACATATTTGTCACGATGAGGCAACCCACGTAGGTGTGTTGTGGCACTATATGTGGGAAAGGGTTTCAAGAGGGAACAATGCCTCTTGCTCAGCTCTCAGAGGGCTTTCAGTTACTTCCTCCTCTAACCACATGCAAATTGGACCCTCCTGGTGCTGATTCCCAGGTAGGTTGGTTTGCATATATTCTAGGACCCTGTGAGTCTAACAAACTCTCTTGTGAGACTGAAAGTTTCTACTGCCACCTCAACCCCCACAAGTGTTTTCAGTCAGAGGTTTTGAGGCTTTAGTTCTCCATGCTGGAACCCTGGGTTGCATGGTCTGTCTTGCTCCCCAATTGTTCCTCTCCTTTTATCAGCATGCAAATGTGGGACTTCCCAGTCCACCAGTCACTGCCTTGCCTCAAGTCCTCTCCATCCCAGCTCCCCACCTCCACCCCTCCTACTAGTCTGGATGAATGTTTCTTCTTTAACTCCTTGGTTGTCAGACTTCCATACAGTTCAATTTTCTGGCAGTTCTGGTTATTTTTTTATTTTTAAATTTGTTGTTGTCCTCCTTTTGGTTGTGCAAGGAGGCAAATTGTATCTACCTATGCCTCCATCTTGGCCAGTAGTCCTCAGAATCTGCATCTCTTGACTGGATCATTTTTCTAGTTCTTGAATCAATCTCATGTTTACAATAACAGGGTGTACAGGCTTACAGCTTAGGTACAATAGGCTACACCATCCAGGTTTGTATAAGCGTACTCTGTGATGTTAGTACAAGGACAAAATCATCCAGTGATGCATTTCTCAGAACATACCCCATCATTAAATAGCACATGACTGTACTTGAGTTTCCCTCTGGTTTCATTATCCTTTAGCCTAAAGAATTTTCTTTAACATTTCATATCCTGTGTGTCTGCTGTTGATCGTAGTCAGTTTTGTTTATCTGGAAATATCTTTATTTCACTTTTATTTCTGAAGGATATTTTTACTGGACATAGAATTCTAGGTGGATTTGTTTCAGCACTTTCTAGATATCATCCTACTGTCTCCTGGGTTGCATTATGATTGAAAGTCAGTAGAATTTATATCTTTCCCTGCTTGAAACATGTCTTTCTCTGGTGTCTTTGAAGATTTTCTTTGTCACTGGTTTCCACCAATTTGATCATGTTGTGCCCTGCTATAGTTTTCTTTGTGCTTATCCTTCTGGGTTTTGTTGAGCTTTTTTGGTTTTATGAATTGATATTTTTTACAAAACTGGAAAAACCTTTGACCAAAATATATATACATTAAAAATTTTTCTGACCCCATTCCTTTCCACTCCTCTCCTAGAATTCTAATTACATGTATGTTTGATATTGCCTCACAGGGAACAATGAGACATTTTTTTAAAGCCTCTTCTTTCTGTGACTCCATTTGATAGTTTCTATAGCCATGTCTTCAAGTTCATTGTTTTTTTCCATTGTCCTATTCTGTTAAGCCCATTCAGTAAAACTTTTATTTCAGATATTGTATTTTCTCCTCCAATACTTTCATTTATTTTATCTTTAAATTGGGATATAATACTCATATGATAAAACTCATTATTTTATACTTGACATTTATTTCCTCATTGTGTTCATGCTTTCCTTTAAATCCTTTAATATATTCATAACAGCCGTTTTAAAACCATTGTCTGATACTTAACATTTTTTAATCTGTCATTTCTGGGTCTCTTTCTATTGCCTTAATTTTTCTCCTGATTATGAGTTATCCTTTCCTGCTTCTTTGCATGTCCAGAATCTTTTCATTGGATATAGGAAATTGCAAATATTTCATTTTTAAGCATTTGAATTGTTGTTAACTTATTTTTAAAAGATTTTATTTATTTATTTTTGGAGAGAGGGAGAGGGAGGGAGAAAGAGAGGGAGAGTAACATCAATGTGTGGTTGCCTCCCATGCGCCCCCCACCAGGGTCCTGGCCCACAAGCCAAGCATGTGCCCTGACTGGGAATAGAACCAGTAACCCTTTTGTTCACAGGTAGGCACTCAATCCACTGAGCCACAGCAGCCAAGGCTGAATGTTGTTATTTTATTTTAAAGACAACAAAATATGTGAGCTTTGTTCTTGCAGGCAGTTAATTTACTTGTAAATCAGCAAGGTCCTTCTGAGACTTATTTTTGAGCTCTGTCAGGTGGATCTACAGTAATCTTTACCTGAGTGCTACTTAAGTTCCATTCCTAAGATGTAAATTTTCTCAGATTTCTACTGAATGCCCTAGGTGTTTACTGAAATATCTCCATGTGGCTTGTCAGAACTCAAATGTCTCCCATCATGTGGAGTTACTCTTTTCCTAGTGGTTGTTTTTTGCATGGTGTTGTAGAATCTCACCTGAACATCACAACGTAGCATTCTGCCCAAACGTTCAAGGTACCATGAAGATTTATGAGCTATGTTTCTGCTTATCTTGAAAATTCAATTTCCCTCAGCATTCCAAACTTCTGTCTCTATCTTCTCAGCTCTTAGTTTCTTAGTGCAGCGAGACTGTTGTGCTATGCTTGGATTTCTTCTCTTTGTACCACAGTTTATAAGGTACTTCAGGCAGAAAGTAGATCATTATGGGGCTCACCTCATTTGTTTCCCTTCTTTCAAAAATTACAGTCTTTGCATGTCTATTTTCTAAGGACTGAAAACAGCTGTCTCATATATTTTGTCCAGTGTGCTGGTCATTTATGAGAAGAGACAGTATAAATTACTTTGATATACATTACTTCCCATACACTCTTTTTAAATAAGGCAGTTTTTTGTTATTATGTGGTAATAAACAAATAGTACACTGGTTCAGGAGAAAGTTTCTTTATCTTTTTTTCCCTTTCCTTTTTTCTTTTTCTCTTAAAACATTGTTGAACAAAAATAAATACAGCCTTTTCTGCTTCTGAAGACACATGATGCCAGGAACTATGGCAGCAGCAAATATGAGGAAAGCCTACTTAGGAGGACAGGCCAATATGCTTAGGATGACAGACTAGAAAGGTATAAAACACTTGGGTCTGTGATAACATCAGTGAGATGATGTAGTAACCAACCCTGTAACTGTCTTAGCTCTAAAACATCAGTTCTCAAACATTTTGGTCTCAGAGCCCACTCTTAAAAATTATTGAGGACCCAATGAGCTTTTGTAAATGCAGTTATAGCTATCAGTATTTACCATAAATGAAATTAAGAACATTAAAAAATATTATTTATTAATCTATTAAATTGATAATTAATCCATTATAAAATCTAAAACACATTATGTATCAACATAAAAATGTTTTGTTAAACAAAAAATAACAATGATATGAATGGCACTGTTTTACATTTTTTATAAATCTCTTTAATGTCTGGCTTAATACAAGACAGCTGGATTTTCATATCTAATTTTGCATTCCATTTGTTGTACTCTGTTGTTTTGGTTGAAAAACAAACAAGAACCCTAGCCTCATCCAGATATGTTATGGAAATAGGGAAGAGTACTTTTATTCCTGTCCAATAATTGGGTATATTCTTCTTTGGTATTATACTGCAAATGTAACAAGTAGTAGTTCCTTAAAGGATATTTGCAATTTGGAACCTAAAACTACCTCCAAAAATGTTTCATACTTGATTTCAGGACTCAGTAAACTTTTTCTTTTTCAGGATATGGAGTGTGATTTATTAGGTCTCCAGTTCCTCCCCAACTTCTCTCCTCCCTCCCAATTCTAACCCAAGCTGATGGCCATGCCCTTCCAGGCTGTCCCTTTGGGCTAAGTGCCCTGTTGGAGTTGCTGGGAGCATGGTGGGTGCTGTCTGGTAGGCCTAATGCTGATGGAGCCTAGGGAAGCAAGCGAGCATGGAGATGGAGGCGGGAGGGGAGCTGTTGGGGTGGCTGAGGGAGCTCAGGCCTGGGGAAATTAGCTGTCAGAGAGGGGCAACTATCCTACCAGTCTGTATGGATATAGTTTCTTTAATTCCATAATTGTCAGACTTCCATTCAGCTCAATTTCTGACATTCCTGAGTGATGGTTGTTCTGTATTTTAGTTGTAATTTTATTGTGTTGTGTGAAGGGGTGAGCCATGGCTGCCTATACCATCTTGACTGGAAGATCCAAAAGACATTTTTTTATACAGTGGGTGTATTAGTCAGGGTTCTCAGAGAAACAGACCCATATAGTATATAGTTAAAGAGATTTATTATAAGGAATTGACTTACATGGTTATGGAGCCTGGGAAATGCCATGATTTCCCATCTGCACACTGGAGATGCAGGAGGGTGGTCATTCAGCTCCACTCTGAGTGCAAAGGCCTGAGTGTTAGGGTGGTCAGTGGTGTGGGCTGTGAAAGAATTCACAAAAAGAAGAAAGTGTAGAAAATGAAGGTTTTTTTCACTCTTCAAGAAAGGAGAGGGGCATGGTGTGGAGAGATACACCAGCCCGGAGGGGTGGGGGTTTTGAACTTTTATTGGATTATAGTTGGATTAAGAAAAGGTGGGAGGATTGCTGTTGTGTAGCCCCTGGGTGGTTGAGGGCATTGTAACAGAGGCTGCAGTTTGTTCCAATGTTATGTTCCACCTGTGGCTGTAGGGAACGATTAGGTCTCTCCTGGGTTTCCAGTAATTTCCAGTCCTGGGGACATAAGCTCAGAAGAGTAAAATGGCAGCAGTCATGTTTAACAAGGTCAAAGGCCTGCTCAGCAAATGGCACTGACTTTGTCCTTTCACCGAGAGTCTGGTGTAACTCTTTTTCTGACCCCGGGCAAGGGGTGGCAACAGTGCAGACCCAATGAGGCTGTGCAAGGCGGCTGGCTGACCAGGTGGTCCTACATTTGCACGCAGATAATCCAGGCAAAGGGGAAGTGGTGGAAGGGACCGAAATACGAGAGAGAGCGGAGCAAGCGCCATTGTTCCCTTTCGGACCCCGCCCCCACATATAGCATCACTACCAAGCAAATGGGCTGCCCCACCCTGGGGAACACCTAAGGCTCTGCTGCTCACTAAGTAACAGCCAGGACCAGATGGAAAAAAAAAAATGGCTCAAATGAGAGAACAGATCAAAGCCCTAGAGCCAATTCATCCAAGCAACCAAGAGATAGCCAACCTATCAGATGCACAGTTCAAAGCACTGGTGATCAGAATGCTCACAGAATTTATTTTGCTCACAAATTAGATGAACAAATGAAGGCTACAATAAGTGAAATGAAGGAAAACGTACAGGGAACCAATAGAGATGGGAGGAAAACTGGGACTCAAATTAATGGGGTGGACCAGAAGGAAGAAAAAAACATCCAGTCAGAAAAGAAGGAAGAAGGAAGAAGCAAGAATTCAAAAACATGAGGAGAGGCTTAGGAACTTCCAGGACACCTTTAAACGTCCCAACATCTGCATTATAGGGTACCAGAAGGGGAAGAGGAAGAGCAACAAGTGGAAAACTTATTTGAACAAATAATAAAGGAGAACTTCCCCAATCTGTCAAAGGAAATAGACTACCAGGAAGTCCACGAAGCTCAGAGAGTCCCAAAGAAGTTGGACAGAAGGAGGAACACGCCAAGGCACATCATAACTACATTACCCAAGATTAAAATGAAGGAGAGAATTCTAGAAGCAGCAAAGGATGAGGGGACAGTCACCTATAAAGGAGTTCCCATCAGACTGTCAGCTGATTTCTCAAAAGAGACCTTACAGGCAAGAAGGGGCTGGAAAGAAGTGTTCCAAGTCACGAAAGACAAGGACCTACATCCAAGATTGCTCTATCCAGCAAAGCTGCCATTTAGAATGGAAGGGAAGATAAAGTGCTTCTCAGATAAGGTCAAGTTAAAGGAGTTCATCATCACCAAGCCCTTATTATATGAAATGTTAAAGGGACTTATCTAAGAAAAAGAAGATAAAAAATATGACAGTAAAAAGATGGCAAACTCAGATACTAACAACCACACCTAAAACAAAAGCAAACTAAGCAAACAACTAGAACAGGAACAGAAAGATAGAAATGGAGATCACATGGAGGGTTAGCAACAGGGGAATGGGAGGAGGAGAGAGGGGGGAAGGTACAGAGAACAAGTAGCATAGATGGTGAATAGAAAATAGACAGGGGGAGGACGAGAATAGTGTGGGAAATGTAGAGGCTAAAGAATTTATGACACATGGACATGAACTAAAGGGGGGAATGTGGGTGGGAGGGTGTGCAGGGTGGAGGGAATGATGGGGGAGAAATGGGACAAGTGTAATAGCATAATCAATAAATTATATTTAAAAATAAATTTTTTAAAAAGTCCTTTTCTGAGGGTGGGAGAAGATTGATGTCCCAGCTCAGTCAGGCAGAAAGAGCAAATCCTCTTGCCCCTCATCTTTTTGTTTTATTCAGGCCTCCAATGGATTGGATGGTGCCTGCACACACTGGGAAGAGCAATCTGCTTTATCAGTTGACTGATTCAAATTTTAATCTCATCCAGAAACACTCTCATAGAGACACTCAGAAATAAGGTTTAACCAAATGTCTGGACATTCCATGGTCCAGTCAAGTTGAGACATGAAATCATCCATCACAGTGGGACAAGGCAGGCTCTGTCAGCAGGAACTTTATAAAGGGGTACTACAGGAGACAGTGAATACCTGAAAAGGTATGAGCATGGACAGGTGACAGTGAAAGGGGAATGCAAGACACCCTTCTCTTGCATGCCCTGACATCACATGTACCTTCTATGACTTAGAATTTACCTCAGGGAGAAGTGGGGAGGGTGACAACCTGTGCTGACTGAGGGGTCCCTGAACTGACAAAGATTAATTTACAGTGACTGAGTTGAAGATGTTGTTTCTGTCAAACAGCATAGGGGCTCTTGAAATAGAAATTAAGGTCAATTTTAGGCAATTTAGAAAACTTTACAATGTTTTCATTAACATACATTTTAATTAATGTACTAAAAATTCATATTCTCTAAGAAGACATCAAATTTAAAAAAATTTGCCCATCTGATGAAAAATCGAATCTC
Source organism: Anoura caudifer (assembly GCA_004027475.1). Lineage (NCBI taxonomy): Eukaryota > Metazoa > Chordata > Mammalia > Chiroptera > Phyllostomidae > Anoura > Anoura caudifer. Next base: position 26,628 of record PVKU01011904.1, read on the forward strand.
ACTATCATTTTATCTCTATTTATTAATTATCAGTGAGGATAAGCACCATTCATATGTTATTGGGGCATTATTTTTATATTCCACCACAGTGCTTCTGAATTCAGTGCACTTATGTTTCCAATGTAGGCCACTCCAGGATCTGTAGATGAACCCATGTGCACACAAAGGGTGCTGCTATTTTCACCTTTAAAATGAGGAGATTTAGAGTTTGTCAAGTATTAAAAAGACCACTTAGAGACGTACTCCTCTATTTCAAGTAGATCTTCTGCCCTTCTTGTATGTTTATGATGTTTATCATAGAAGCCACATTTTATTTTTCCTGGTAAATCTCCCTGCCTGCACCTTCCTGCTGGCTCTGTTGACTGGCTGCTGGAAATGAGGCCAGGAAATTGGGTTCAAGGTCACTCCGGAATTTGTTATTTCCAACATTTCTCTTCTCTTTCCCAATATTCTAATAAAATCAACATGTGCCTCTTTGAGTCTACATTTTGCATGGTCAGAGACAAGCAATTCTCCAGGTTGTACTATTTCTTTTATCTATTAAACAGCTTCACTTTGCTTGCCTGCAGGGGTAATACCCATTTGTAAATTGCTTTTATAAAAAACAAAATGGTACACAGAATAAAGAAGGCTACTTAAATCCCACTGCTCCAACACAGAAGTTAGCTTCATTTTTTATATCATCTAATCCTTGCTCAACTACAGAGATATTTTACATACTTATAATGCTGTATCATTAACCATTTCCCCCTGTGAACACTGGAAGTAAGTTGGTTATATTTAGTTTACAAACATGATAAATCATAAAAACAATGGTATTATGGATTATCATAATCTTTAATTGTTATGCAATACAAGTATTGTAACATCTCTGTATTTTACTTTTTTCCATTTATTGATTTATTCACTTACACATGTATTCAACAAACATTTACAGTGCTAGGCAACAGGTCAGGGTACAAATGTAAGACAGACAGACATTGTCCCTGCCATCAAGGAGGGGAGATGAACGTCATCATGTGATTTTCATGCAATTTATTTACCCATATGAGCCATGTATTCGTTATATTTACACAGGCATCAAAATGTAGAATATCTAATTTTTTTAAAGGTTTTATTTATTTATTTTTAGAGAGAGGGGAGTGGAAGGAGAAAGAGAGGGGGGAAAATATCAATATAGGGCTGCTTCTTGTACCCCCTCTACTGGGGACCTGGACCGCAACACAAGCATGTGCCCTGACTAGGAATCGAACCCACAATCCTTTGGTTATCAGGCTGGCACTTAATCCACTGAGTCACATCAACCAGGGCAGAATATCCAATTTTTTTAATGCTCTTGCTAATTATGTACAAGTGGCCTGATGTGGCAGCTCTGTGTGTGTTTTGGTTGATTGAATTAGTTCCTCAAGGCTATAAAAGCAGAATCCTGAAAGGGACCGGGAAGACTTGCCTTCCACTTTTGTGGTTTAATCTCCAGACAGCACACCCTTCTACTTCCTGCCATAGGACTGGTAGTCAGATAAAGGCTCTTTTGAATGAGGAAAACAATTAAGCATTGAAAATGTGAGAATAAGAAACACAAGATAAAAATAGAACTCATCAGCCTGCTTTATAAATATAATTTTAACTGGTGGATTTAACAGTCCTTTTTTACCGTACTGCACCCTTTCTGGACTACACCACATTTATGCGGAGGAAGTCAGCCAAACATTAGCCACACCACTTACCCTAACCTTTAACTTTAGGCCAGTCATGAGGAAATCGGTTTCAGGTTTCAAGCCCAGAACTAATCATTAACTCTTTTTTTAAAAAAGATTTTATTTATTTATTTTTTAGAGAGGAAGAAAGAGAAACATCAATGTGTGGTTGCCTCTCGTGCATCCCATACTGGGGACCTAGCCTGCAACCCAGGCATGTGCCCTAGGCTGGGAATCCAGCTGGTGACCCTTTGGTTCACAGGCTGGCACTCAATCCACTGAGCCACACCATCTAGGCAATAATTCTTTTTTTTAAAAACTTTATTTAAAAAATAAAACTCAAAACCTACAACTTGAAAGAATAAAGTTTTTAAAAACTTTATTTAAAAAATAAAACTTGAAACCTACAACTTGAAAGAACAGTACAGTCAACCCTTGTGTACCATTCCTTTAATTTCAACAGCTAATAATGATTCACCTACTTTGCCACATTTGCTTGTATATGTACACTTTTTTGCTGAATTATTTGAAAGTAGCCAATAGATATCACAACAGTTCACCCCTAAAAGTTTCAGTACATACCTCCTAAGGACAAACACCTTCTCTTACAGAACTATAATGTCATTACCACACCCAAGAAACGTATTAGTAAGTCAATAGAATCATCTAATATCCCACTGCCAGCAGCATTATCTCGGGACTGTGTGTCGACTCAGCCATGTTCCAGCTAGAACTCGCTGCCAGCCCGGTGGCCTGGCAATGAGTCCTGTCCAAGCCCGTCCACTGCCTGTTCATAACTAAACGCCTGACATGGGTGCTCTCGCTGTCCAGAGACTGTGCCAGTCACCTTCATCCACCAGTGCAGACCTCTGGATGCTGATGCCTTCCACACTCCTATAATTGAGTCCACTGTTCCCCATCCCTGTGGGCCAGCCCCACACTAGGCTGATGTCCTGACACTGACCTGTGGCCATGCTGTAGCTGCACATTGATATTTAACACGGCAAGAGGTTAATTATACATAATAGGACTTGCCATAGACATTTCCAACATGTTCCTTGTACATGATGCCACCAAGAAAAATGGCTTTCACCAGCAAGACCCATGAGCTTGGCTTTCATTAACATTTATGTCACAAGAGAGGTTCTTATGAAGAGTGAAGTGCATTTTACTTTCTTAGTAAGGGAAAATGCTTGGGACAGATGAAGATCAAATTGTTGAAGGTGGTAAGGGAATGGATTGCTTAGACTCTCATTCCCCTCACTTATTTATTCTTTCAGTCCAACTCTGCAAGTGACCATCACAGGATGTACACACAATAAGCAAAGACTCATCACCAGGATGAATAGGCATGTGACACAGACATTTGTCATCCTTAGTCCCCATCCTGTTTGCATGCAGGTCTAGGGAATGGCCAAGACTCTGCAGAGCCCTCCACCATGGTGCAGGAGATACTGGCACAAGCTCATTTGAATGGAGTACTCTTGACTGTGGTCCGCCAGTAAAGGGAACTTGCTGCAAGGACAAAAAGCTGGAGAAAAGAAGGCAGGGAGTGAACAAAAATAGGAACTGGCTCGATGCTCAGACAGACAAGATTCTCAATGAAGCTAGTCCTTCAATGAGTAGAAATATCTCATTTGAAATAGAACACCCTCCACCCTACCCCCTCAAGCTTATGGACTTTCTGTTTTCACCAAATTAAGGTCCTGACAAAGGGCTGCAGCAGTGCTGATGCAGGAAATGAGGGAAAGAGTAGACATTACATGGATATTCCATTCCTCCCTTCTATGCGGACAGTGCTGGCGGCTCTGTGCTGGTTACCTAGGAAACAGCTTGGATGTGAAACTCTAGAAAATGTGCTGTCAGGCAGCAGGAGATGCAGTTGCTGAGGGGTTTGGGGGGGGGGGTGGGTTTTTTTGTTTTTTTTTTTTTTTTTGGCTGGCATTGCGTGATGCCAGGCCATTGTCTTAAATTCTCTGAACCAGTTTCGTTTCCTCATGTGCAAGGAGAAAATATCTACCTTGAAATTGTGTGAGTGCCTGAATTGTGTGTGTGTACAAAGCGCCTTAGTCAGTTGCACACAAAGGAGCTCAGTGTGGATTTCCTTCCTTCTTTCTTGCCTCACAAGCATACCACACTTAAAAGGCACCATTGAATAAATAGGATATAGATCTGACATAGAAAGTCTGGGTAATGAATGCGAAGGTAATTCAATTTTTGTAACTGAAATGATATTTAATAAGAAAATTCATTATGTGATGTTGATAAATACTCTGTAAATTGAAAAATCATTTAAACATACAAATACTTCTAATTTATCACTTTTGTAAAATTGAATTTTTTTTAATTTAATGTTTTAGATGCTCTCTGAATGAGCACAACTGCATAGCAGGGGTGTGAAGGGCCTCAGAAATAGTACCCCCTTTTGCTCTGCTTGAGTTCAGACCAAATGACAGATGGGTGTGGGAGTTGGATGTAATGGCAACATGGCAGCATCATTGCTAATAAAATACATGCTACTGACCTATGCAGAAATAATGAGCCTTTTGATGCTGCTCCCCAGAATTGGTAAGACTTCACACCCTCATTCCAGGCAGCACTGGACAACAACTGTGGCCACTCCCTGCCTTAGCACCCAAGTCAAGCTTGCTACAAGACACAGGCAGCTCACAGCACACTGTCAGTAGGCAGGCCAGTATCAGAGTGATGCAGCGAAATTAGAGATTGTTGACCATGTGTGCATCCAAGACTTCAAAGACGTTCGGGCAACAAGTTTCTAGTTAAGGAAGTACATCCCCCTTCAGGACAATGAGGCCCTCATCTCCCCAACATCTAGAGTTTAGGTCACTGTGGCCCTCAGCTGAGCCTCTCTCTTACCATTACCTTCAGCTGAAGAGAGCTGCCTCATCCAAAATCATGGTCCCTTCCTTGGGGTCACCTTACATTTACGAGCTGGTCCATGGGGTAAGGTAAAAATATTTAGCCCCCCTTGCTTCAACTTGGGACGTCTCTGAAGGTTCCTCTGAGCTCCAGAGCACCTGCTGGGATTAGCAGAGCCCTTTTTACGGACTGCACAATTCAACTCTTCACTGCCCCAGCCTTGTTTCCCTCATTCCCTAATGTGCTTCTTGTATAAATTTCTCTCTGAGTCTGCTTCTTGAGGAACTGATCTGACACAGTTTTCCAAGAAACTAAATCATGCATTTAGATGGTAAGTGATGGACTTTGCCATAATGAATTACATCTGGAAACTCATGTTCTTCTGTCATTTTCTTGATATGTTTATAGGATCATATTTCTCCAGTTTCTTTTTTGTGTTCCAACTCTTTCTCTTGGTCATCTGATGTTGGACTTCTGGCTATTCTTCTAATTTTCTTATCAAATTCTTTCCTATTTTCTGTCCCTATCTCTTACTTGCTTGTGAGATTTGCTTGACTTTATCTTCCAGTGTCTCAATTAAATTTTCATTTGTGCTTTTGTATTTTTTTTTAATTTCTAAGAATTTTTCTTCATTCTTTAAATTTTATATTTGTATAGCATTCTGTTATTTCATAGATGCACTAACATCTCTTGTCTGAGGAGTTTCATAAGATTTTTAGCAGATGTTTTTGTTTTCCTACAGGATTTCCTCCACATTTTTTGTTTTTGTTTGCAATCTTTGCTTGAACCTCTGTCTTCCATGATAAAGGCTTTCTTCAGGTATCTGGTCATCTGAGGTTGTATGCCCCTTTTAAAAGAGACATGAAGGAGCTAATTGGAAACTCTGAGCCCATGGATAGAGCATTTAGCATGTAAATATTTACTTAATCCCTGAATAAATTAGGGCCAACTATGAAGTTTTAGAGGGAACAAAGTATCCACATAGAAGCCTGCCCTCACCTTTGACAAGCTGGGGCTCTCAAAACCATCCTCAGTTTCAATGATTTTCCAGAAGGACTCACAGAACTCACTGAAAGCTATTATACTTTTGGTTATGGTTTATTGTGGGAAAAGAATAAAAACAGCTTAAAGTCAGCCAAGAGCCCTGGCTGGTTTGGCTCAGAAGGTTGAGAGCCAACCTGCAGACTGAAAGGTTGCCGGTTTGATTCCAAGTCAGGGCACATGTCTGGGTTGCAAGCCAGGTCCCCAGCTGGGGGCGTGCAAGAGGCAACCAATTGATGTTTCTCTTGCATGTCAGTGTTTCTCTCCCTCTCTTTCTCCTTCCTTTCCTCTCTTTCTAGAAATAAATAAATAAAATATTTAAAATCAGCCAAGAGAGGGGACACATTGGGAGAAGTCCCAGAGGGGTCCAAATATAGTTTCTAGTCATCCTCTCCCCATGGAGTAGTGGACAATGTTAATTCCCAGCATCAGTGTGTGACAATGAGCACACAGGCCTGCCAACCAAGAAAGTCCACTTGAGCCTCTGGTGCCCAGAGTTTTATTGGGGCTTCACCACATAATGCCTGCATAGCCCTCTTTATACTCCAGCCTTCTGAAGGTTGAACTGACACCTTTAGTCTCTAGCTCCTGGCAGATCTTGACTGGTTCCATGTAGCCCAGAGCCCCTATCATAAATCACACTGATAGAATGTTGCACAAAGCCCCCAAGCAAACAAAGACTTTCTATTAGGCAGGGCATTCCACGGTCCTAAAAATCACCTCCCAGGAACCAAGGACAAGGGCCAGACCTGTCTTTGGGTAAGATTAATTCTTCACTACAAAGGTCACCCTGTGGCCTTTAGCCAAGACTCTGTTAAAGCAAAACAATCATCTTGGTCTGGGCATTTATATTTAATAAAGCATTTATTAGATACAGCGATAGCAAACTAATCAATTCATCCTATAAAGCCATTACATACAGTTTCATACGTTTGTACTAAGTTGACTCTTTCCCCTCTTGATCTGCTGTTATTTGTACTTACGATAAGCTTGCACAGAACTATTTGACATAAAAATTAGCTGATGGTTTGCTAAATCCAGTTCATCTCCATGTCAGTCACTTTATTACATTTTGAGGAGATTTTAACTCAATTTCTCAATATATTTGATTATCAATATCAATCTTATCATAAGACCTATTCACACAGGTGGTTGAATCTGACCAACAAGGGCAGTGTTATATCATGTCATCGTATGGCAAACTGAGAAATGAGAGTGACAAGACACTGCCACATTACCAGAGCCCCAATGAACTATTGTTTTAAGTCCTCATCTGAGAATATTTATTGAATTTAGAGAAAGAGGAAGGGAAGGAGTAAGGGAAGGGGAGAAGAGGAGGGGGGAGAGAGAGAGAGAGAGAGAGAGAGAGAGAGAGAGAAACATTAATTGGTCGCCTACCATACAGGCCCTGAATCCACAACCTAGGTATGTGCCCTGACCATCATCACATCCTATGATGTCTACTGAGTGGTGCTGCTCAGTTTTGCAGGTTTCCATTAGACCTGGTCAGATTCTAAAAGCAAGTGTCTCAGCAACACATGGCTCCCCCCTTTTAGTCATCTAGTATAACTGGGCAAGTAGACAATACCATCTCTTCTTCTGAGTCTCTCTCAAGGTACCAATATAAATATTGGATTTCCCTCATTGCATGAATCATTTATTCATTCCTTTATCCTTAGCTATCATTTCTTTTTATCCATTTATCATTTTATTTTTACCAAATTTTTGCACTTTTGTTCAGAAAGGATTTAGGTTTGGCTACTGTGCTGGTCTAAATAGCCAGCAACAATTCTAGAAAGTGCCTCCTCCTCCATCCACTTCTAATTATACAGGGTGGGGCTACATAGGAGCAAAACTGGTGGGCTTCTGTGACCCCTAGGAAATACAGCTGCATTCACTGTTAACACCAATATTGCCAGATGAGATAAAGGCACAACCCACTCCATAAGGCCCTTATGAATTCTGACATAAAGATTTAAAGGTTCAGTGACAGTTTTTTGCTTAGGGATCATCCCTGCTACTGGCATCTGTGATTGTTTCCTTGATTCTGGGACCACTGCATCAGGTAGGGAAAAGAAAATTGAGGTCATGTGGGGAAGAATTTTAGAGCACTGGCAGGTCCTGCCACCCTGCTCCCCACAGCCCACAGAAAAGTGAAGGGATCTACCCAGCCCCTTCAAGCTGAGTGTGAGTGCACATTCATGAAGGTGTGTGAGCTAGCCCCTCATGACTTAATCATTACCTTTTCCAATTATCTATCAAACTCTTTCTCAGCATCAAAGTGTGTTCCTTGATCTGAAGAAATGTGACTCTGTGGTCCAAATTCCTATAACACTTTGTATTTCAGTCATTTCATGGTATTTTGCACATTTGCTCCAACCACTGGGTATGTGAAACCCAAGCCAGAGTCAGTGTCTGTTACCACCAGCACCCATTTGTAGCCTCCAGGGCCACTGGCATCAGCCCTACTTGACAACTATCTTCAGAGTGGCAGCTTTGTAGAGAGGATGCTGTCCTCTCACAAACTGCCATCTACTAACCAAGCAGCTCTTTGTGGGTCAATAGAGAGTTGTTTATAGATCAAGTGGCTGAAGGGCCCAGCAGAGCCTCGTGGTTCCAAAGTGAGTCCTGGAGGGAAAGAGGCTCCCTGCTCCCTTCTGGAATTCCCTCCATACTATTTCCTGTAGAAACCATTTCCATTTCATTATGAAACTCTTCTGAGAACTCTCCTGAATACTCTCCAAAATGTTATGGGTATTTCAGATTTCGAGATTATTTTATATCCATTAGTCAGAGGGATAGTTTCAATTAATGTCCAATTGAACATTGGCTAGTAATTTTCTTTCAAATGGAAATTTTCTGGAATTTGCAAGTGGAAATCTTTAACTTTCAGGTAGTCTGGCATAGTCTAACTTATTTAGAATCCATAACTTTGCTTAGATTAACCTGTAAACCCACTTAGATGACCCTAAATGGTATAACATTTGCATAACCACATCCTGTAATTTGCTGCGAGTTTAACAGAAGGGCTGAGACCTAATTGGTTTAAATCCCTTCTGTACCTATGCCACTCCTGATGTTGACAATTGCCAGACCTGTCCCTTCAGTAACAAGTTCAAGATGATTTGCAGGACCAATGGGCTGGGCTGGCTGACAGCCTGAGGCCAGCCAAAGCCTCTACTGACCTCCTTGTGAACTTACCACATTATATCCTCATTCTAATACTAAAATCTCCTCCCAGGGGTGGTTTTCTGCCATTTTTGAACATATGATGCATGTATAGCCATGTTTTCTAACTGTGTATGTGCAGGAATGTCCCCAGCTATATATGTGATAAGGAGGCTCACCTTGGTGTTTTCACAATATTTCCCTGAATAAAGACAAATGTGATCCTTTCTTTCCTTTGTTGGGGACACACTGGGAAGTGACCCCCAGTGTGTTCTTGCTTGCTGACTCACAGTAAAGTTCATTCTCTCTTATAAAATCTTCTCAGAGTTGCCTTTTGTCTGGCAATTACTAAGTGATTGGACTAGGTTCTGTCCTATAACTAACCCCAGGGGTCATTGTCGGGTGGCACTGACAGCCCTTTGCCATCAGCTCTGGTCTGCAGCCCACACGGGGTTATCATGCAGATCATCTGTGTGTGCCATCACCTTGGTCAGGTTCCCGACCTGTGTGGGCTCAGGAAATCTTATTGACTCCATTTAGTTGTCTAATCCATAATGGCCAAAGGGTAGCATTACATGCCTTCTCTTTTATAATGCCAGGTAGAGAAGCATTCCCCAGTTAGACCCAATACCCCTCCCCTAATACATTCAGGTAAAGGAGACACAGTCACTTCACAAATTCTGTTCAAACATTTCAGTTTTCATCCAAACTTTCACCTTAGTCACATCAACTATTTCATTCCTACATCCTTTCAATGTAACTGTAGACCCTATTAGGACTTCAGCAAGCTGTGGGCAAAAAAGGGGGCACACACGAAACCTGACAAGCTCAGGGGAGACCTACATGGCGGCCTTACAAACTCAGGCCTAACGTAACTATGTAGGATAATCTGAAATGGAAACTTCCTAACTAAAAGTGGGTCAAGGCAGGTAGTCATGTCCTAGGGCAGTATTTCTTGACAAAGTTAAATCTTTACCTTAACTGAGCCTCTTTATTGTCTTTTTGCATCTTTGATAACATACCTTTGGAATGTCAGAGTGAACCCCTTTTTCCAAACCCCTCAGGGCAAAATCTCCCACCAGGGGGACCATAGAACTCCTCATTGTCATCTTGTTGACCAAATACCATCCCTATGTGCTGTAAATGTTAATTGTTAACTATCCCATACCCACAATGTGAAAGAAGCATGCGTCCCTCCATTTTATTCTTTATTAATTCCAAAATATTTCCCTGCTTTGCTTTCTCCTGCCTTCCTAATCTATCACCAATAGATTTTGTAACCCCCTTATGTCCTCCCCTTTGATTCTGATGTGTAAAATAAGTGGTAAAACTGCCATTTTCTGAAGCATTTTTTCAATCCATTGAAATGTTGCTTCCTGGCAAATGTCAGTTTGGCTCAAATAAACTCATAAAAATTCTTACAGGTTTGGATGTTTCTTTCTGACAAAGTTTTGGCATCGTGGTACATGGGGCTCTGGTGCCAGGCTCCCATTTCAGGGAGTCCCAGAAACATCTCTTCCTCACGCCCTGACCTTTTTACCCTCTCAGGTGTACCCACCTTTGGGTGGGTACACAGGGGGTGGGCCAAGGGACCTAGACCCTTTTATCAATCCTTATTTTGATTAGATTGTGGGACCATCACCTCAGGCAAGTCTAGGTCAGGTTTCTCCTTATAACCTTTTCCTTTCTAACACACAAAATAGAGACAGACTCATAGATAGAGAGCAAGCTGATGGCTGGAGGGGGCGTGAGGCATTGGAGAGCTTGAGCAAAAAAGAAAAAAGAGAGAAGAAACTCATCGTGGACAGGGAAAAAGTTCAGTGTTTGTGTGGTGGGGGAGTGGAGGCAGAAGAGGGTATGGCCAGATAAATGGAGATGGAAAAAAATTTCATCCACAGTTGGGTAAAAAATTTCATCCAAAATTTCAATGTGGGGAGACAAGCAGAGGCTCTCATCAGTCCCCCCAACTTCTGGTAGTGTTCCAGTAAGACCTTTATTTTTATCCCACCAGTGCCCGCTTTATTTATCCTATAATTGTTTAAAAACTTCTATCCTACTGGATGGGTCTCTGGCCTGCTCCTCCCCACTGTCTTTCCCCTCATTGTCTTGCAAACACCAAACACAGAATACCAAATAGAATTTCTGTTGTCCTCCCATGGAATCAGGAAATGTTACTTTACCTGCATAGATGTTTGACAATATGCATGGGGTATTACCAACCAGAGGAGCTCACCTGAGCCTTCTGCTCAGAGTTTTTATTGTGCTTTGGGTTCATGTTTGTGGATGTCCTAGCCCACCCATCCATACTCCCTCTCTGCTTGCAGTCTCCCCTTGACCTTAGAGGTGTTTGCAGGCATAGCCTGCCCTTAGGATGATTCAAGGAGAGAGAGTTATATGTATACTAGAAGTGGGCTTAGCAGGGTGCAAGCTTGGGTGCATATGACTTTTCAGTTCTACGGATGTGTCCCTTGGGGATGGACATAGCCAAAAGAGGGAGAAGCATGCCTGCAGTTGGAACAGATCTTGTTATCTAGCAAATCACATTAACCCTCACCAAATCTTTAACCAGAATGCCTTCTTTTACCAGCATAACTATACTATATTACCTCTGATTTCAGTTTACCAGGTACTAGGTGACCCAAAAGGTCTATAAAAGCATATTACATCTATAAGAGTAGGTGCAGAATGATACCCACAAAAGAGGCTTTGACCTTCTCTCCTTGCCAGGTTCTCAAGAAGCCTTGGAAAAGAAGCTAAGGGATTGGGAGGCCTCTGAAAGCCTCGATGACTGCAGCACATCACACATGGACAATCTTTGTGCCTGCAGCTGTGTGGGCCACTCACAAAGTTTGCTACCATCCCACACTTCCCATGCTCTGCTTCAGGCTATGATGAGAACTGTGGACAATTTTACCAAAACACCAACATCATCACCAGAGAACTATAGGAAATTCAGCAAATACTCCTCAACAACTGTCTGGTCCTGGCATTGGACCTGGTCCTGGCTTCCCAAGGGAGCACCTGTGCAGTTGTCAAAGTAACCTCTCTGCATGTGTTCCCATACATGTCTATATCACCACCAAAAATATTCACCGCAATCCAGAAATGAATCCAACTGCCCCCTTCACCCCAACTCTAACTCCGCCATTTAAGTGTGCTGCAGGCCCAACATCTTTGGGCCTTCTCAGCTACTGTTCTTCAAACTTTAAATTGTGGTTTGACTGCCTCATTTAACCTTTAATAACAATTCTTTTTATCATACTCCTGAACTTACCTCTTGTGAAATCCGGATATTAAGACCTTCTACACCTGTTAGTCTAGGAACATGCTCAAGGACAGTAACGGGTAGTCCTTCAGGCCCAAAAAGAATGTGGAAGCCAAGCCCCCACCCCCGACAACTGACTGAACCAAAGTCAGCCTCACCATGATTGTCCTGCCATCTATAACAGTATTTAACAACATACTGTATCTGTATGAAAACAACAGGGGCGATGACCAAGTGTTCATAATTGTGCCTTTCTTAACCTCTATTTTGCGTCACCCAACTTTAGTTAAACTTTCACCCATCCACGAACCAGGAATTTGGGTTTGCCCCCAAGTTTAAACAAACATATGGGTGAAGAAATTGCTGATGACAGAGAAAAATATTCCTGCTGCAGCAACCTAACTTTGTGCCTGTTTCTCTGACCCTTGTTTCCTCCTCACCCACAAAGCTCCTGCTGGTCCAGCTCAAGCCTCCCCTGCCCCCCAAAAGAAAAGCCTCTCCTGTGTGATTCCAGACTCTTGCAGGTGGCTGAGATTAGAGCATTCTCCCTATTACAATAGTGTTTTCAATTAGGGCTGCTCCATATCTAAGTCCAGATATCTGTTTCTTTGACAATAGAGTCCCATAGGAAAGAATGTTAGTTTCCGTAGTACGAGCACCATCTAGACATGATAATATTTAATGCCAGTCTGGCTTCCTGTCCCCCAGGCGGCAGGTGACTGTATTGGGCCTGCAGTTACCCACAGCATTGGGCCAGGCCTGAGCGGGCATGGTGCATGGGTGTGGGTGAGGTCTGAAAAACGACAAGGTCTCTGTCAGCACCGCCATATTGCACACCCCAACCTCCCCGCCCCCTTTCCTGCTGCAGATTCACAATGGAGCCTATGCCCTCTCCAAGGCCAGCTCTGTTCACCGCCCCCAGTCATGCTCCCAGGCTCCCTCCTGCCCTTCCCCACTCATGGCCCGCTGAGATCAATGGCCAGAGGCCAATATGGA
>PVKU01011905.1:0-39644 GCA_004027475.1 Anoura caudifer
GACATTTCTTAACATACTTTCTGTAATGTTTAAAACCATAATATATCATAAAGGTAAAAAATTTTATGGGGATAGGACAAAACTAAGAAATCACCTATAAAATTAGACATTCTATTTTTAAGTACACTCAACAGAAAAATGAAGTTTATTGACCAGCTAAATAACATCCATATTCAAAACCATAGTAATGCCACTACTTGCACACACATCAGAGTCAAAACAATTTAAATCAAATAACAGGTAGTCAGTAAATGCATATCAAGCCCCCCAATTTAAAATTCAGTCATATGCCCAAAACTGTACAATTGAACACAGAGGATTGGGTGGATTTATTTATTAATTTGTCCGTTTGTTTTAAGATAACCTCTTTTCAAAATATTTGAGTTTCCTACCACAGAGGGCATACAGAATATGTTATTCAAAAGCACAAAAGTGTTCCCTGTTAGATCCATGGCAGGTTTGCGCACGAAGAAGTTGCCTGCCTTCCAGAGTTTTTTGAAAAAGCATAAGAATGTTCATGGAATCAAAAGCCAAACATCTAGTAGCTGACTCCAAGGGAGGTTAAAAAGACAAAAAAGAGCTTTTTCATGAAAGGGTTAAGTGCTATCATGAGGAATGCAGGTAGGAGTGCAGGGATAAAATTTGAATAAATAACATGGCAAGAAAAACTGGCAGAGACTATGAATCTTTGAACTTCAAATGAACAATTGTCATCAGCATCAGAACAACCCCAAATCCTTCACTGTCCAACACCTCTTGGCCTTCACAGAAACACTTGGTGATGACTGTAAAGTAACATGTTTCACTTTAGCGGTAAATAACCCTTAGAAAACCATGAAACAAGAGATCATCCTGATTTTTTGGTAAACATGACATCGTCTGCAACAAGAATATAGTCATCAGGTTTATTTGATTATCAGACCCTTCAGAGCTGCAAATAATTTACTGTGTCCTTTAAAATTTATTTTCTGCATATATTGAAAAGAAGAAAACACTATGCTTTGTGAGTGTGTGTATGTGTGTGTGTGTGTAAAGTAGCAAGGTTGGCTAAAGAAAGAATAGCATGAAAGACCTTTTAGCAAAATCAATTGAGGATGTTTACAGTGACCATTTTTTAAATATGATTTTTTAAATCTTAACAGTTTAAGACATTATAAAAGAAAAAGAAAATTCAGAACAAAGGAAAAGAAGACAATGTAAACATGGCAACCCTGATACTGCCAGAGTTGCCGTAAGCCTTTCAATTCTGCATGGAGCTTCCTGGCAACCAAAACAATGGGCACACAAAATTATAATGCTTTGTTGTTGGAATAAGGAAATAGTCTAGTTCTTCGAAAAGGAAAAGCTTTCCTTGACTTCAAATTTGAAAAATGTTTCTCATGTGCAGAAAGGAATAATATATGATGTAATATAGTACAGACTATCTTTGGTTGGATTTCTATTGCTAATATCACATGACCGTCTATGGCCAAGAACGGGACACTAATGAACTATTCAGTGGAGGCAGTCCTGGGAGGGCTGAGGAGTGTCCACTAAGCATACAGCCCTCCCACGCTCTAGAAATACCACTGTTCTCTGGAGAACACATTGTGCTCTTTAAGGTAGATCCAAATGAAGATCTTTTCCTGCTTGATTATATCATGTTATGTAAACACAGTCCATGAAATCAGTTGCCACAAAATTCACTGATTGGTTTGTCAGATGAACAAAGAAACAAAGGCTCTGAAGGTTGGAAAGGATTTTAGAGTTCTTTTGGTCCAATAATAAATCAGAACAGCTAATGTCATAAAAGGCATCTCTACTAATCAGTATAGGAACTCAGCTTGCACACCGTGATGGACAAGGGGATCACTCTCTAACAAGGGCACCTGCCCCGCTGTTTGACACGGTTCTGGGCTATAGTTTCCATCAGCTTTTAAAGTCTATCTTCCAGATCAACTGAACAATCCTTTAAATATCAGAAGACACTTTTACCATCTCTGCCCTACCTTCCCTAAGCTAAACATCTTCAGTTTATGCTATTCATCCATTTAAAATGATAACATTATTTAAAATTCATGTAATACTTTAAACTTTGTTTTCAGTGCTTTGTACATATGATCTCATTTTACCCTTATATCTCTGAATGCTATGCAATAGGTATTTTACACATGAGTAAATGAGCTTGCCTAAGATCATACCACTGATTTTAGCAGAATGTAGACTGGAAGCTTGATCTCTTCTTTTTCTTCCTATCTTGGCATTTAAATGAGCATTTGTAAACTCAACTGAACACTCACTAATCTCAATGAATATTTAGGAGAAGAAAATTTTGGAGGCATTTTACTAATATGAAGAAATAATCAAGAAGACACATTTATGGTAATGAATACTCATGAATTTACACATTTTTCAAACAAAGTATTTAGTATAGGCACTTGAAACTTCTACAAAGTATATTAAAAGACTTTCTCTTCTGTTTTCATCTAAAAGTTTTGACCAACTGTAGGTTTGAGTTCAGGTTGAAGCTTTCTGATCATCCTAGCTGTAAGATACTATACTAATATAACCCCTCTGGCCTGCCAAATAAATCTAGAATTCCTAGAGTAATTTTTAAAATGTGTGAGGATTCTAGGGTTTTTGTACTTCAGGCAGCTCAGATAGTTTTCCTGCTGTTTTTCCTATATTCATCTTTACCTGCTCATAGTTATTGAATTCCTGGGTATTTTCTGGTTCTTCTGTGTTCCTAGCAAAGAGTTTCAGAATTCAAACATTTTTTTCTTTAAACAGCAACAACAAAAATTCACTGCATACATAAAACTTCACCTGTTGTGATAAAATCATTAAGGCCTTAGAACAAAATATAAGGCCCTCATTTTACATTCATAGAAGCAGTAATAGTTAATGGTATGTAATCAAAATATCAGCTTCCAAATGCGCCTCCAAGGCATCTCAACAGAGTCCAATTTAAAGAACTTCCACTGTGCCAAGGAGGTGTTCTACTGAGCCCAAGTCCACTGAGAAATCAAGTGGCGAGAGCCATCCGTGAGACACCCTGCCCTTCATCCTTTGCACGTGGCAGTGTAAACCACTAATGACACTCTCATCAGAAGGCAATGTGACACTGTTGTGCCGGGGTGGAGGGGGAACTGAAGAGCTCTGTGGGAAATGGAGAGAACACCTTTGATGATGGGGTGGATGAGTTGGGACTCACTCATAGCAGGTTGGACTACTGGAAGTATCGACCTGACCATGCATTCTGTCTGAGTAGAATGTTCCTTCTCTTTAGTTTCTCTTTTCCTTTCTGAATGTGTCCAAATGCCAATTTGAGCCATCTTCCTAAGGAACCAACTAATGGACATCGGTATACAGAAAATGAAAACTAGCCATTATGCCCTCTGGCTACAAAATGGTCACAATCAGAGAGGAACAGATGGGGAAGCCATGTGTGATATTTAGACCAACCAACCTCTCCTTGGGATGTCAACACAACCGCCAGCCAGGCCCCATTCCAACGCTGAATCACCGAATCTTACAGGCAATGAACAGTTGCTAAGCACCAGTCACTCAAGTCACTGTGCTACCAAAATACAGTATGAAGTTCCTTCATCTTGCATCTTCCTAGGATTCCCTAGTAAGAACCCTACCTTTTAAAAAATAATTTAAAGAAAAACTTTTTCAATTACAGTTTCCAATCAATATTATGTTGTATTAGGTTCACATGTACAACATAGTGATTACACAATCATATACTTTACAAAGTGGTCCTCTCCCCAATATTTCAAGCACCCACCTGGCACCATATATAGCCATTACAATATTATTAACTATATTTTCTATGTTGTACTTTACATCCCTGTGACTATTTTGTAACTACTAATCTGTACTTCTCAAGCTCTTCATCTTTTTAGCCCAACCCCCCAATGCTTCTCCCCTTAGGCAATCATCAGTCCGTTCCCTGTATCTATGAGTCTATTTCTGCTTTGTTGGTTTATGTTGTTTTTTAGATTCTACATACAAGTCAAATCATATGGTATTTTTCTTTCTTGGACTGACCTATTTCATTTAGCAAAATGGTGAAATTTCAAAGAATCCTAGCTTTTAAATTACCATTCCCCTTTCCCCAATCTTTGGTGTGTTTTCTTTCAAGAAGCAACAGAATTATGGGAGGCTTCAGAGTGAAATAGTTTGCTTCTAATCTAGGTCCTAGATGAAGAGGGGTTATTTATTCTTGGCTCCTGGTATTTTCTTCAATCTAGAGAGACCTCAGCCAGTGCATTCCTTGCCTCTTCACTCTTTTATCATTCTGCCTCAGGGAATGAGGAGCAACTTATTTGACTGGTAAATTTGAGAAGAGTAAGCAGGGCTTCCAGACCTGACCCTTGTAATGCTTTCCTTCCTTGAGGAATGGCTATAGTAATGCAAACACTCATGTCTTCTCTTCCATGCTGTTTCATAAAGGGGAGCCCCACAGGAGGACCTGTGTCTGTCTGGCCTACTTCTGAGCTGCAGTGTTAGGAAACCCACAGTTGCTGTACTTCTAAGCCATATTATCCCTCCCAGCCTTAATCAGTAGTAAGTATGATATTCTGATCTCCATCTGTCCTGTTCCTTGTCCATCTCTTAATGGCTTAGAACTCAGGCCCACTTTTAAACTGTCTTGTCCTTGGAAAATTATTGTCGTACAGTCATCATTATCCACTGTCAAGTTTTTGAGCATCTTCTGGTTCCTCTTCTGGATGTTATCACTTTATCAACATGGCAGAACTGTGAATGCAAGGCGCCTAGTTCAGACAGGGCTTTGCTTTCAATTAAAGTTTACCTTCCCTTGCTATTATTTTGATTTTAATTTAGCCAGCACCTGATTGCTTTAATTCCTTCTTCCATTTAACTTCCTCTAATAAATTATCTTCTCTCTCTCCTGCTTTCAACAGTTTCTTTTTAAAAAATATTTTATTTATTTATTTTCAGAGAGAGAGAAAAGGAGGAAGAAAAAGAGAGAGAAACTTCAATGTGTAAGAGAAACATTGATTGGTTGCCTCTCACACACCCCCAGCCAGGGACCTGGCCCACAACACAGGCATGTGCCCCAACCTGGAATCGAACCCACAACCTTTTGCTTTGCAGGATGACGTCCAATCCATTGAACCATGCTGGTCAGAGCAACATTTTCTTATTAAGACACCTGTCTGTCTCTATAGACACTGCCCTAAATTAACCTAAATTTGGTTCTTAAGCGTGGTGCCAGAAGCAGCAGCATCAGCACCTTCTGGGAATTTGTTGGAAACAGAAACTCTCAGTGCCCCCTCCGCCTCCTAGATCTACCAGATCAGAAACCCTGGGGTGGAGTTCAGCAATTTGTGTTTTAACAAGTCATCCATGTGATTCTGGGGACACGGTCAAGTTTAAAAACCAGAAGCCTAAGTTTTTGTGTTTCTGTTCAGTTCCATAGCTTGCCTGTGCCCAGATACTTCTCTTTTTGTGCTTTAGTCTCTTTTGTGCTACCATTTTGTTGAGTATCGTTATCAATTGTTTCATATCTGAAAGCCACAATCTCCATCCAAAAAGAGAAACAAGGGTAACTATTTTACCCTTAAACAATTTAAAATTAGATTCTACAAGTCTTTCTTATACAGATTTTTTGTCCACTCCTAATTATTATATCTGATTCACCGAAAATTTGGGCAACTTAGTTTGTTTTAATGTAGTTTACCAGCTGCTTCATTTTCACAGTCATTGTATAACAAACTCACTCACAAACCTGAGTCTGGTCTCTGTGCTCTGTTTTTAATGGGTAAACAGAAAATCTCCTATCACAGGAAACAACAGGTAGCACTAAAAAAAGAATTGGTTTTCACAGCTCTAGTTTCCCAACAACTTGAAAAGCATCAAGCAATTCAATTACCCTAAAATCATCATCTAATTTGTTTCTCTGTGGGAGAGCTAGTATTCTTATGTCATGAAGACCAGGAAATTACCTGCTTTCTGGAATATGTGAATCTTTTCCTTCCTATTTTTGCTGAATCTGTGAAGGAATATTTAGAGGCAGCAGGAATGGGGAGTAGGGGTGGGGCTAGGGGCAAGGGGAGAAGAGGTAAAATGGGAGCTGAAAAAAAGATGTTATTTATTTCAAATGACCCCAAAATATCACTACTTAATTTGTTAAATATACTTTGAAATTATCCTTTAGTAAATTTTATCTCATGCCTAGGTACTTCAAATAATTGGTTTGAATATTTACTAATTTCCATCCCACCATTCCTCAAATGTTTATGCAAATTAATTTTCAGTCAACAAAACTGGTAGGCATTCATGATTTTATAACAAACTACTATTACAGTGTAACATTTGGGAAAAATATCATTTTTATGCCATTCATTATGAGGCATTCGGGTGGGGTAGGAAGCAAGTCATTCACTTAAATTGTAATGAAAGCATTTTGTATTTATTAGTGTATAGGAGTCTTGTTCTCAAGGGAGTATTTCACAGCTATTATTCATTCAATCTCTTTCCGTGCAAGGGAAAAAAGGGGAGCGCAGTGAGTGAAAGTCAATGAGTTGAGTCATTGTTCAGCTCCATTCCAAAGGACTACTCAGTCTCAACCTTAGATTGAAGATTCTTTGTGATCTAGTCCCACAGGCAATAGCTCAGACATCACTTGTCTGGTTTCTGATCGCCTTCCACCTCCAGGACCCTGGGAGGCATCCACGGAACAAAAAAACCTTCCTGAGGAAAGAGGGCCTTCCCAGGTAAAGCATATATTCCTGGAGTTTCATTTTCAGATCTCTTCTGAGATCCCCACAGTATCTGCAATGGCCAGGCCTTGCACCTTATTTTCAGTTCTCCAAGATCTTACATTTGGTGGTGGTGATGATAAGGGTCCCTTTTAATTTTATCTTCATTGATTTCTCTCTTTTGTCCTCCCTTCATTGTAGAGGTCTCATCTGTCTCATGTCTTTTCTTCTATCCCTAGCTGATCAAGTTTCTTCTGGTGTCTCTTGGTCCACCAACCAGTTCTGACTGCAGGAGAAGTTATTTAAACACTGTCTTTCTGAACACTCCTTCCACCCCTTAACTATTCTTGAGTCTTCCACAGAAAACTCAGTCCCTGATCATCTCAACTTTTTCTATCTCTGCATCTAAGCTACAAAAACTTTTGGGAAAGATTACAAAACCATATAAAATACTTTTTTCCAACAGTTCTTTCGGGCCCTTCTGCGGAATACACAGCTTCATGCAGGACAGTTGTTTGCTTAGCTTCCTCGAATGCCCCATCACAATCCCACCTCCCTTGTTCCAGGTAGGTGACCTTTTCCCTTGCTGTCAATACACCCTTTTCCACCTCCCCCTTCAAACTTTCTTAGTGCTCCCACTTTTTCCTCTCTCCCTTATTCCTTCAAAGGGAGCTTTGCCCCTTCCACAGTCAATGTAGTCATTCTTTCAACCTCCTCTATTCCTTTTCCTGGCATTTGCTCAATTTTATTTCTGTCTTCTCTTCTCATCTCTTATTCTTTTGTTAGGTCTCCAAACACTCTCTGTATTTGCCTTAAAAAAAAAAAGCAAAACAAACAAAAGAACAATCAAGCAAACAAGTTAACTTCCCTTGATTTTGTAACCTCTTCACATTATTACCTTGGTTTCCTTCCAGGTACATCTGTTTGCTACTGGACCTCTTGAAAACTGGCTGATGCTACATTGTCTCATAGAAATGGTTTT
This sequence comes from Anoura caudifer, assembly GCA_004027475.1. Taxonomy (NCBI): domain Eukaryota; kingdom Metazoa; phylum Chordata; class Mammalia; order Chiroptera; family Phyllostomidae; genus Anoura; species Anoura caudifer. Next base: position 7,696 of record PVKU01011905.1, read on the forward strand.
CTCAGAGGCCAACAATAACCTCTAATCACCAAATCCAGTGAACTGTTTTATTATTCAACCTACCTGACCTCTCCAGCATGTCTGCTCTTACCAGCTCATCCTGAACTCACTCCTTGCTTGGCTTTTGGGAAACACACCACATCCTAACTGTGCCTTCTTTGCTTCCTTCAGGAATTCCTTCCTCTCCCAAGTGATCTTCCACCAGGGTTTTTCTCCATACCTCTTTACTCTAGTAGTCTTTCTTGACTTCATCAACTCACATGTCTTAAACCATTGCTTCTTTGTGGATCATTCCAAAATCTAAATTCCTACCGCCATGGGACATCTCTACCTTGGATATTCTAGAGAAATGGCTGTAAAATTATTTCTGTAAAGGACACATAGTAAGTATTTGGGGCCTTGCAGGCCACATAGTCTCTATTATGATTCCTGAACTCTGCTGTTATAGTGTGAAAGCAGCTACAAAGCGTAAATGAATGAGCATGGCTATATTTCAATAAAATTTTATTTATGGACACTGATATTTGAAGTTCAAATATTACAAAATATTAATTACAAAGCATTATTCTTCTTTGGACTGAAAAAACATAAAAATTATAAAGTCATTCTTAGCTCTTAAAAAAACAAACTGGCAGCAGGCTGGACTTGGCCATCTGAGTACAGTCTGCTGAGTACAGTCTGAGTACAGTCTGCTGACCCCTGTTCCGGAATCACAGTTCTTCAGACACTTACTCCTCCTTCCCCTCTTTAAGACTGTCTTTGTTTTTATTTTAAAATAAAGAGTTGTGTGCTGTGTCATTTTCTGAAGGTACAGACTTCCTCTAGAGTGGGCTTGGGGAAAATGTATCGATACTGTATTCCCATTTGCAGATAGGGAATTGAGGCCCAGCTTGGATTTGTCAGAGATAACTAGTGTTAGAGCAGCATTAGAACTCAGTTTTCTGGACTGTTTGGACCAAGACTGTCGTTGAATTGTCACACACAGTTAATTGCCAATACATGTGGTTTATATCTTTCAACACAGAAAAGTTATGTTTCTCGGCCTTTTGGCAAAGGTCAAGTGCAGAAAACTTACTAAGCTTCTTTTCAGATCTACAATCCATGTTACACGGCAGCACCCCCCTCCCCTCCCCCTCCCCCAGTTGTAATGCTTCTGCTGGCTTTATAACTGGGGGAGCTGGAACTGGTGAAAAGGGGGAAACAATGTTACTAAGGTAAAGTTGCACATAAGTCATTTTAAGGTTGAAGTAGAAATCTCCATTTGCATAATGAAGATCTAGATAACAACTATGATAATTTGGGTAATGCATTAAAAAAAGAAAAGCGGGCAACATTTGCTATTAGTTCAAATATGTCAAGAGAGAATAGGTTATTTTCCTGTAGCTAATGCCTATTTTATCCTCTTAAATTGTATTTTCTCAGAACTCACACAGAGTTCTAAGAAAACTGTAGTATTCACTTAGCTTTTATGAGGCTATGAAGGTCATAGATTCTTTTTTTTATATTGCATTTTTTCCATCACCATTGGCCAGAGATTCTTTCATAACATCTTTTCCTACCTCTTCAATCTCATAACTGTGCGAAATGAATTCATCCTTATAGGTTATGAGCCTATATGTTTGATTCTTAGCCATAGCCAATTTGGCACTGTTTACTTTAACTTCCATATTTTAATATCTACTCTGATGAAAAATTTTACAAAAAAACCCCTAAGCTATAAGTGTTACTTTGCTTTGTGAAGAAAACAAAGCAAACCAACAAACACAAAAAAATACACGCAGAGAATTAGGCATGGTTTGCACCGTTAGGTGTGACCCCAGTTGTGGGCATAAAAACAAACCATGACCAGGTGTGTGTGTGGTCCTACCCTCAATTTAATTCACACTATTTTTTAATGCAATGATGTTAACTTTGCTTAAGTTTATTTCATTATTGCATTATAATAAGAGTGATCCATGCAAAAGTTTATTTCTTGAGAGTGCATTTGATCATAAGCAGAATTTGTCCCTAATTAAGATGGGATTATCATAGGACACTACATTAAAAAAATGTACTTCTGAGGTGGGTATTGTTTTACTTACTTTCCTTTAATATATGTAATGTAGCCCAAAACATACTACTCCTTTCAAATAATAACTCTTTGGTAAACAGATTTTCATGTTTGAATGGAAGAAGATTAAATTAGCCTTATCAATTTCTTAATATATAGAAAAAAATCGCTATCAGAATCAAAGGAAAACAGTTTGAAGAGTCTGGAGTTTTGTTTTCTGAAGAAAAGTACTTTTGGCTTATATACTTTCATTATTCAGTACATTGAGGGAAAACACTTCACAATAGAAAACTTCACAAAATAATTTTTGTAAGAATGTTACTGTATAGGCTAAGCTGCTGCAAGAAAGAAAGACTCAAAATCCAGTGGCTTGAAGAACAAAGAGTTTGCCTCCCAGGGAACAGTCCGGGATGAGCATTCCAGTGTGGTGGGCAGCTCGGCTCCCAGCAGTCATCAGAAACCCAGGCCGGAGCGGCTGGGCCATCCACAGCTGGCTGGCAGGGCTGCTCCGGTCGTCACCATCCCAGCTGGCCAAACGGGGGGAAGACGGAGAGTCCAGGCCTGGAGATAAGCAGACAAGGCAGAGGTTCCTCAAATCACTTGGACTCATATTCCACTGGCAAACATGCAGTCGCACTGCCACGCCTACTTACAAGGGAGGCTGGAAATACAGTGTCTCCCTGTGCCAAGGAGAGAGGAAAAACGGAAGCAGGGACAACTATAGTCTCCACATACTCTCTGGTGGGGGGAAATCATACGTGAGCAACAGCATGCATTGCAAGGTCTCGAGAATGTTATACAAACACAATAAAATATAAGAAATAAACAGGTTAATCTTTTTCTATTATGAAAACATTTAACGAAGTAAAAATCAAGGAAGGTTTCTGATTTAGGTCACCACATCCAAAAGATTTTTGTTACCAAACACACAGGGGAAATACCTAACTTAAAATAAATCATGTTCTAAAAGCTGGGAATTCATTTTATCATAGAAACAATGTTCTAAAAATGGCCAGGTTCCAAAATTATTTGAAAAGGGCCCATTTACCTCCTGTGGTACATCTGCAATGAACAGCAGTGGAAGACAATACTGTACTGTACCATTCAAAATGGAACCGTTGGGTAGAAATAATTTTTTAAAATATTTTTTAATAAGGAAATTAAGTTTAATTAGAGAAGGATATGGTGGGGAGTAGGAAATGAATACTTTAATGTAAAGTCGCAGTGAACTTTCTAAAGCATCCTGGCAGTAGTTCTTTACTTTGAATACACACCAAAATGTGTGCACTTTGCCTTTCCTTCCTTTAAGGTTTATCACAAGCAAAATGAAAACGCTTGTCAGCCGCACGTTACCTGCAGGTGTGGGGGAACACAATGGGGGGAGAACATAATGAACAGGGGGTGCAGGAGCAGAGCAGTCTGCATATTTATCGAGGTAAGAGTTGGGAGTGTCAATGTGAGAATGTCCAAACCTGTAGAGAATTTTTATAAAAATTTATTTGAGCCAAACAGAGGATGTACCTGGAAGTAGGATCTCAACATACTGAGATAAATGCTTTTGAGAATAAGTTTGCAGTTTCTTTTGTGTATTCGAGATGTAGGAGGGAATGTAAAAAAGGCTACATAAAGGTAGGAGAAAGCAAGATACAATAGGATTACAGGATAGTAAAGATTATGTGCTCTCTCGCACACTTTAGAAGGAGGGGTCTAAGGGGTGGTCTGGTATTACAAGGAGTGGTATGAAAGGGGGCATTTCAAAGGTGTGTTTACCTAGATGCACAGAAGCAATGAACAGCGCTTGCTTAAAGCAAAGATAATCCTTTTAGTAAAGAAGTTATATGCCTGGGATGTTAGTTACTACCCACCCAAGATCTGCCTAGTTAGGAATTTATGATCAGATTACTCTGTCCCCTTTCTTTCCACAGAATCCCGCACTCCCCCACTTTTTTCTTTTTTTTTAATCCACGGGAGACAGAAGGGGAGGGAGTAAAAGTCCCCTGTCTACAAGTCTATGTAAAGAGACAAGCAGAGGGAAAGAAAGCAAGACTGACATATGCGTGATCTCTTGTGGGAAAGGATGAAAACAGTTTGGGCTGAGTCTTCCCTGGTCCGACTTCCAGGAATTTGATTACCGCCTGTAATGAGGGTCTCAGATTAATAGAGGCAGCAAGTGACCATGTGGAGAGAAAGAATGTTCATGAGCTGAGAGGAATTTAGGGAGTGACTTGACTTCTATTTTTTTTTTAATTGGCACGAGGAAAAGTTCATAGATTAAAATTAAGAAAAGGTGCCCTGGCTGGTTGCTCCCTTAGTTAGAGGGTTGTCCCGATACACCAAGCTTGTGGGTTCCATCTCCAGTAAGGGCACATGCAAGAATCAACCAATGAATACATAAGTGAAACAACAAATCGATGTCTGTCTGTCTGTCTCTCTCTCTCTAAATCAATTAAAAATAAAATAAAATAAAATAAAATAAATAAAATTAAGAAAAGAAAAATAAACCAAAACAGAAATTAGAAGAATCTTCATGCCAGAAAAGATACATCTGAACAGAGGCCCTATGAATATACTCAGTATAAGCCTCCTTGTATCTTTTAAGTACACATTTGTTTTCTTTCTAGCTGTTCTATTTCAGTAACTTACTAGTTCCCCTACTGCTTACAGCATGACTTCTGAAGGTGCTTGCTCTTGAGTAAAAAGGCAATTCTGAGCAGCTCGATCTGGTGAGTGAGTCCTGTGTCTTGAATGCAGGGGAGGGCTGTTCCCTGTGAGCCTGGCTGACTGCTCACAGCTCACTGACTGTGGAACGCACCAAGGAGCACTGGTCTTTCTCACTTGACAACTACATGTACTATAATCACAGAGACACGATGCTGAGCTCCCCTAAATCGCCTTGAATGGCTTTCAAAAGTAGTGCTTGGTCTAATGGAGACACCAGCAACGATGAACCTTCGCCATGGGTTTTGACAGTCCAGCCTTTAAAGCCCGAACATGGAACAAAGATTGCTTTAACTTCTGGAAATGAAAGTATCCTTTAAATTCTCAAACAAGCTGCAAACTATTCAATAAATGCCTTTTGTGGTGTCAGAGAATATTAATACAATCCCCAATATGCCAGCACAATTTCACTCATGAATTTCCTTATTCCAGCTAATTGCTGTGTTAACTATTTTGCAGAGATCAAAGTTGATGAGACAAGGGATAGAAACGATATAAAGTTTAAATATAATTTTTTTTTTTTTGGTATTCTGTCTTGAGTCTTAACTCTGAGTCTAATTAGTTGCATTATCTTAAGCAGGTCTCTAGATGTCTCTGGATTTGATTCCTTAACAGGAAATTGAAGAGATTGGATAAGATAACCCCCACCAGCTCGGCAGGCTATAATTCAGGTTTTTTCAGCTTCACTTGTACTGTGACAGGAAACTTCATTGGAAGTCTTGGATTTGCAATACTGCCCCTGCCAGCTGTTCTGGTTCCTTTTATTGGAGGCCACTTGGATGGGGTTGAGGCCAGTGAAATTCTGTGTGCAGATCTAAGCTGCCAAGTGACTGTTAAAAAGGTTTTCCTATACATCCTGACTATGCTGAGTCGATTTTACAAAGTGACAAACAGGCATTCAAAGTCAATACCAAGAAGCCCTTCAATACTATTCCCTTACTCAGCCCCTGCCCTGCCACACAGAATTCTAATTCAGAACAATAATGCCAAGCCTGGGGGTCATATTTTAAATAAAACACTGATTTTTTTTTTAACCTGCCGACATTTCAGAGGCCTGGTTTACCAGTACTTTCATTTGCAGTAATAAACTCTGAGCAAGGTTATTTTATCAGCAGAATGGACCCAAAACAAAACAACTGTATGTGGAGAAACTTGTCTAATATTCACCCACCTGGGAGCTAAGTACCAGCTGATACTGGTACTGATACCAGTTTCTGAATTGTCACCACAGCATCCCTTCCCTCTTTTCCTGCTATAACTGACAGGCAGGGATTTCTGGTCTCACTCCCTACTCCTTTTTTTAGGATTTTATTTATTTATTTTTAGAGAGAAGGGAAGGGAGGGAGAGAGAGGGAGAGAAACATCAATGTGTTTTGCATCTCATGCGCCCCCAACTGGGAACCTGGCCCACAACCCAGGCATGTGCGCTGATTGAGAACCGAACCAGCGATCCTTTGGTTTGCAGGCCAGCTCTCAATCCACTGAGCCACACCAGCACTTTCAATGCTTGAAGCCTTTCAAACCTCTTTCACACCCATGTTACCTCCCAATGCACTTTCTCTTCTGCCTATATTACGGTCTGCCTGTATTGAGTTTAGGGAATCATCTACAGCCTATTTTCTCTCTATTTTAGAAATTTGAATCATTCATGTGAGTTCTGCACTCCCCACTCCTTATCCCACCATATGACACCATATAAAGGAAAGCATCTCCCTGAAAGGTCAGGCCTCCATCCTGAACTTATAATTTCAGTAGAAAGATCAAGGGTAATAGCTAATTTGAATTGAGGCCTACTCTAGGTCAGACACAGTTAATCTCTCAACCACCGTGTTTGGTTAATTAGTACTCATTATAATCATCCCTTTTTACACATGCAGAAGTTGAGTCCCAAACAGATTAAATAAATTGCCTGGAAGCCAGCACCACCATCCCTGTTCTAGATGCTAATACACACACTTCACAGTTTGCCATTTACAGTGCTCTGTTCTCTTGCCATCAAGGGTAGGGGAGGAGTAGGCAGAAGAATGAAGAAGGGTTAAAAACTGACAAAGAGCATTAAAAGACTTCAGTATGTTTCACTTGCAAATATTCTATCTTTTTATAATTGTCTCTACTCAGGCTCAGGTCTCTGAAGAGAGCTCTAGAAAGTGTATTAATTTGCTTTTCATTTATGTAACAAAAAGACTCACTCAAGCACCTCTTACATGCATTGTAACTACTGAACTGGCTACTGAAGAGTCTGTCTGAAAAAAACAGAAAAGAACTCCAAGATCTTGTCCATGTCCTATGAAGATTATAATCCAGTGCTTGAAGCCTTCAAATCTCTTTCAGACCCATGTCACCTCCCAATGCACCTTCTCTTCTGCCTATATTACGGTCTGCCTGTATTGAAAGTTTAGGGAATCATCTATAGCCTATTTTCTCTCTATTTTAGAAATTGGAATTATTCATGTGAATTCTGCAGTATCTCTAAAATATGTCCTAAGGATGTCCTTGAGTTCTCACAACAAAATATTTATGTACAAAGTACTTGCTCATCCAAATCACCACTTCCTCCCTTTTGCATCTCCAGCCTACTGGAAAGACAGTGATTAAGGTCACCTGCCGTGGCTGGCACTGCCAGGGGATCTCCATTGGCTTCCTTTGTCTGCACAGCACCCAGGCAGGGGTGTGGATTGCCGAGGTCTAGAATTTTAGGTTCCCATACTTCATTTCATCTCACTTGTTTTGCTTTTATTTAACTTAAACTTTTCCCTTATAACTCCCTTCTATCCCTTTTTTTGCCCCAGCATAAAATGGTCAGACAGAATTGGAGTCCTTACCTACAAGGACTTGCACAACACAACCATGATTACTTATTTATCACAAGAGAAGGGAGTCTGACTGCTACTGCATCTTTGATTAATTTCTATCACTAATAAAGTGTTTTTGTTTTAACCAACACTTCCCTAGGGAACATCGGGTGCTAAAATTAAAACATGAAAACAGAAACGTCAGCGCCCTGAGGAGAAGAAAAAGATTTCCTTTTCTTGGCTTACTCTCTGAAATGATCCAGGGCTGAATTGATTGCCTACTTCCGTCTAGAATCACTGCGGTGTTGTGCAGTTTTTTCTTCAGTCTGACATGCTGCCATGACCCCTATTAGCACATGGACTTCCAGGTTGTGAGGGCAACCAGTGACATGAGGCTGTTTCTTCTTAGGGTAGCCACTCTTTGTGCACGTATTTGCTATAAAGCTCCAGTGGCTCATCCAGCTCACAGAATAATGATTTTGGGGGGAACCAATGCTGAGAAATTGATACATAAAATGAACACTAGGAGCGAAGTCACAAAATACAGTAAAAAGTAGAATTATATTCTCTGATTATTATGTTCCTGGTGCAAAACTATCTTAAGGCCTCACCTGCATTTCCTTTTTCTGAAATTTTCAGTTGGTTTCTGAATTGCGTTTGGTCATTATTAGAAGCTGGAGCAAGCCTATTCTGCCATGTCTATTCTCTTGCTATGGCACCAATTATTTAAATTTATGATTCATATGTTCAGAATGTGAGAGCTACATGTGACATTTGAGGTGATTTCATAAGCCCTTGCCACAAGAATGATGCAGTGCCACCTGGAAATGTGGCCCTCTTGGAAAAAGCACATGGAGGGGGGCGGTACACAGGCAACGGCAAAAGGAGAAGGGGGACTCCCATTAGGCAGCCAGACCAGCCAGTCAATGCTGGAGTTCAAAGAACCACTGTCAGATCATGCTTCCATCTTAGAGAGGTCAAGGAGGGCAAAGGGACTTGCCCAGGGTCACAAAGTTCATTTAAGCAGGAGAAGTGGCACTCCCTGGCACTCCCTTCTTAGGATGGTCCCTTACCTGGTAAAAGACAGAAGACCAGGAATTCCTTAAAAATGCACACTGATAGTTACCTTAGTCAGGGGCATCTGCAGGGTCATGGACAACAGTGTGGCGATTGTGGGGGGAGGGGGTGCAAGGAGACTAAATGGTAATGGAAAAATACAATAAAAATACATAAAATACACATAGTTATCTTAGTCACAGGCAGTTGTGGGATTCTTTCCCAATTTGATTTTAAATTAACTTGGAAACTCATCAATTGCCCTGAAATAGTAGGCTAACTTATCTTGCTAGGTGTGCAGCCCATGATGAGGGGCATCGATGCTGCTGGGCCTGCCCCATCCTCACTCCCCGCCCCACGCTCTCTGCACTCTCTGGGCACCAGGTGCAAGGAACTTGTTGAACCCAGGTCACTGCTGGTGATTTTGTTCTAATCTTTTCACCATGAACCTGTGCCAATTCTATGCTTCATTCTCTCAGCTATTTTTGATTCTTGACTTACTCTTTAAGTACACATTGCTGTGGTAAAGAATGCGGACTTTGAAGTCAGACTTCCTGGGTTTGAATCTCTACTACTATGTAAGGATGGAATCTTGACTAAATTACTTAATATCTCTATGCTGTGGCTTCCTAATCTATAAAATGTGTATCATAATAGTATCTACCTGACACTATATTTAAAAGCTAATATATAAGAAGCATTTAGAACAATGCCTGCCACAGAGTATATTTAAACAGAAAATATAATCATTGGCTTTGCTAAAGTATCTTCTCACATAACAGCCTGAAGATAATGACAACAACATGTACGTCCCAGGCACTGTACTAAATGCTTTACACCCGTTATGCCAGCTAATCATAATAATTCTTTATGCGCTGATAGTATCCTCTCTTCTCCTGCTCTTATTTTAAAAGCACAGATACCCTGGAAAGTCTCTATAAAAGCCACATCTTAAAAAAGAAAAAAGAAAGAAAACTAAACTCAGAGAACTTGAATGACAGGCGCATGGTCATTTGGGTAATAAGAAGCAGAGTCAGGACTTGAACCACGATCTGCCTTGGTGTCTTTTCAATCTCTCTGAGAAAAGAACCTTAGAGTTCTTTTAAGGTTCTTTTATTTAAATGAGTTGCCTTTACCTCTCGTACAGGTCAGGGACACTGGGATCTCCGCAGAGGCTGGTGGGCAGTGGAGGGAAGGGAATGGTCTCTCCTGGAAGGCGTCACGCGTGGGACGAGGCCTCTATCGACGTCTCCGCCCGCCGCCCCTGCCTTGCACTGTGCCACACGCACCCACGTGGGCTGTACTGGGAGGCCTCCCCCAACCCCTTGCTGATTTCAGCGAAGTATCAGGAAACACTGTTCTGACTCTGGCCAAAGTGGCAGTATTTATAATTTCAGTATCAATCGTTCCTGCAATTATTTATTTCTATCCCAGCCTTACAGTAAAGGGAATCTCTCTCTCTTTCCCTGATTTGAAAACAAAGTACCATTTTTCTCCCTTCCTTCAAAGCCTATAGTAGCCAGGACCTTGTCACTCTTGCCCCACACCCATTCCCAGTTGTCAACTTTTCTTCCATTTGTCTAAAACGATGTCTTCAGTGAAAGGTCAGGCTGAAGGGCTGGGGAAGAAGAGGAGCAGAGTCACTGATTTTGCTGGAGGAACAAATGCACCACCTTGTCCCTGCTCCTGTACCTCCTGCCCATTCCTGCGTCTCCTCTGGAGCTCCCTCTCTGCCTCCTTCACTCCCACCTTGCACCCCAGAACCTTTACCCCAAACCTTCCAGGACAGCCTTAGGGTGCTCCCCTGAAATGCACGTAAATCAATCACATAGCCTCTGTTTTTCCCAAACACCCACCAGTAGCATCCATGCTGGACTTGGCTCATCGGGCTAAATCTGGGAAGGAGAATAGCATGGATGGGTTTTTCCTCTATTCACTCTCCACACACTTGCCATCATATTTAGCTATCAAACTCCTACATGTCGGAGAAGCTGAAGATGAATGTTTGTTATATGAAGAACAGTAGAAAAGCTGCTTGAAGACAGACTCTGAATACATCTCCAGAGGCAGCCAGGGGACAGAGAAGTCCTGGTGGACAGCAAAGAAACCACCAGAGTAAATATAAGCAGGTAAATACATTTTTATGATCAACGGGAGAATAGAAAGGGGGAGACTGGCAAGCGGGCCTCGGACAGAAGCCTTACCCAAGGGTCTCTTGTTCCATCCCAGCCTCTCTGGATCCATCCTAAAGTTTCCTAACATTCTTAGTTCCACCCCTGCTGGACACCGTGCCTCAGTCCCCGAAGCTGCCACCAACTGCTGCTCCTTGGAACAAAGGGTGGGTGAGAGAAGAGGGAGTTCCCAAGCTTATGCTAGGAGAGGCGATGTCTTCCTTGCATCTCGTACTCTGAAAATATATTCCTTTCTAAACAAGGTCGTATGTATTGTTTGGCCTCTGCAGTACTTTTAGTAGCATGTTTGAGTTGTTACAGGATCACCAAAGGTTGGTCGGCAGCTCTAACCCACATAAGGTGTGTCACTGCACAGCCCAGCCCAGATCCCCCTCCAGCGCTGGCACCTGCATCCCTAGCTGCCGTGAGTACTGGCTGCCAACTTTAGAAGCTGCCTCACTCTCAGAGAATCACCTTTGCCTTTGGGGGAACAGAGGTGCGTTGGCGTAGGGGGTTACTACCAACCCAAAGCCAGTGAGTAACTGACAATGGAGGTGCAGAAGGCCAGGCTCTTTGCCCCCGGGGACCAACTCTGTGGTGATTCCTGCTCTTGAGTTCCCAGAGGATCAGCTGAAGCTGGTCTCCAGCAGAGAACACATTTTCACCTAGCTTTATCCACACCGCTCCACCACGCAACCTCTCACCCTCCCCTTCACTTGAGGCACGGCCTCAGTAAGCCACGTGCACAAGAATCCGTCTCAGATTCCACTTCCAGATAACACAACCAAAGACTCATGCTTATGCCATTAGAGGGCTTTTACTGTCACCAGAGCAAATACATCTCTAGGGAAACCAAGGGTGAGATGAAGAGCAGCTTAATAGGATCCCAAACCAAATTTGAACATATAACCCAAGTCAGGTTATAATATTCCTGAGCGTCAGCCTAATACTTGCTCTCTTGATGAAACTACGAGATCTGTTCTATCGAATCCAAAATGAAGACTTGTTTATTCATATTCTAAGGTAATTTTCCTCTTAACTATGAATATGAATTATTATACTTATTGAATCAGATATATAACATTTGCTATTAATCAATACATTTGTTACAATTCTTAAAATGTGGCTGAATGATTCTAAAGCATTTTGTAATAATTATTCTTGTTATGATCATATAAATCTCACATTTTTAATCAGTTGTATTTTTTCCCCCCATGAACTATAAAATCTGCTACTGTGATTGGCTGGGTCCCTGTTAAGGAGGTGCTGGTTAAGGAGGCTCTGGTTAGTCTAGCAGTATTATTATTAAACAGATCTGATTTCCAGTTTGCAATTAATAAAAATATAATTAAATACATGAAGGCAAAGCAGAAGATAATTTAATCTTTCTGCTATGATTCAGAAGTCATATTAGGGTCATCATTATAAACCCCAATTACAGTATTGCAGAAGTGCAGGGAGACTGGTGAGTGGCATTCATGCTGAAAGAATGCCAGACAGACCAGATTTTTACTCCATGTATTTCTAACATCGGCTACCACATTCATTGATTTCCCTAACACACTGATCCTAGAATAAGCTTTTGTAGAATCCCCTATAGTTAATTTCAGCTGACTAAATCCATTCTTTGAAGCCTACAATTAAAAAACAAGACTATTTCATTTTCATGGGGTTATCCTCTCAGAAAACATCTACCTAAACAAAGACCCAATCATATTTTAAATTCTATTTCTGAATACATTTGGTTTTATCCCTTTTGGTAGAATGTGTTGTAGTTTCCATTTATTTTCTTTCCATTCTACAGTTCATTGTTTAGCAAAATATACTTATCATCACCTTCCTGCCCAATCAGATAACTAGAGGGTCTTTTAAGGGGTTCTTGATGATTTGGTAACTAAATATTTTTTTAAGAAGAAACTATCATTAAATTTAAAATTTCTACATATCTGAGTACTGTTGGTTGTTTCTAAAAAGCCCATTCATGTTGGTCAAACAAATCACAATATTTATAGATCTTTGCAGTGTTTTAGTATGTACATAAGATTTTCCTTAGGAATGGGAAAGAATACCATATTTTCTTGCTTTTTACACACACATATACCAAAGGGCAGAGGTGACTGTTTTCTTTTCCTTCCAAACTTATCACTAATAGTGACTAAATAAAGGCTTGTAAGATAGGTTGAATACCTCTAAATGACCCCATTTGTACAAATTTTAGCATATGACTGGGCTTCAATATAGTCTTGAGGTCACAAAATCACTGCTGTAACTCCAGCTACCACATCCATGTTCCAGGCAAGACTAGGGCTTCAGTGGCCCTGCCAGCTCCCCACCACCAGACACACCAATAACTTTTCCTGAAAGCCCTACACAACACCCTCCATACACATACCATTGGCCTATACTTAGTAACGCTTATCTGGGAGGAAGGTCGTGAAATAAAATTTTTCACTGGGCGCCAAGTCAGGGTTTTGTTACTAAGAAAGAAGGGAGAAAGGGAGTGGGAGATGGAGCTAGCATTATCTGTCTCATTTTCTTTTTTAGGATATGTTTCTGAAAATGAACTGTGAGTTCATAGAAGGCAGAAATTATATCAAATTGATTTTTGTAATCCTGGAACCTAGCACAATACCATAGCTTATTATGTTTCTTTTTGTGTTTATTAATTAAAGAAAAAAAGGAATCTTAGCTAGTTATGGTTTAGAATGGAGAAGAGCAAAGAAAATTATAACATGTGAGCAGGTGGGCAGTAGTTTATTCCATTTATATTGCCATTCATTTGTTTAATTGTTATTTCAATTAATAATTGAGTTCCCAGTCTGATCCAGGCCCTCTGGCAGGTTTGGGGGATACAGTGAGAAGGACAACACAGTCCCTGGTTTCCAAGGAGGGCGTAGGGGTGGGCTTGGGAGAGGAGAGTGACGGCTCCACAAGTAAAGGAGCGAGTTCAGGGTAACGTCATAGGAGAGTTGAGAAGCGGTCCTGAACCCACTGTTCAAGAGGTCATGGGGCTCCACGTAGTCTGGGTGAAATAGAGAGTGGGGAAACAAGTAGGGAAAAAGAAAGCTAGGTGGGGCGATGTAAAAAAGAAACTGATATTATATGCAGAAATCCATAATTTATTCCTCCCAGCACACACATGTATTTGCTGTGACAAAAATGTTTGTCTCTCCCTTGGACTTCCTCATGAAAGGATTTCCTGACACTTTGCCCTACGTGGATCTGACCCACTGATGAGCTTCTAGGCTGGCCTAAACTGCAGTCACAACTGCATTCCATGGACCATGTTTAAGCATGGAGCACCTGTTTTCTCAGCAACCCATTTGGCAGGGTGATGATCCTGGAGGACCAGTTTGGACCAGTTCGTGGTCGACCAAAATGCTGGTCTAGACGTATATTTGTCAAACTTAGCAATATGACTTGCCAGGGATTTCCAGAGAAAGGGATTTGTACCCAGGAACTGCAGATGTGAACCTGGTCTTCTTAGTGTGTTAACACCTTGGATTTCAGTTTCATAAGTAACCAGATGGACCCACGATTTGGTTGAACTAAGGGGTGACCATTTTAGCAAATCCCCTTGATGATTTGACTAGTAACAGGGACACTGCCATCTCTTCCTGCAAATAATTCAATTCAGTTCACAGCATATAGGACTAGAAATGCATCTACACCAATTCCTATTATCTTTGCCCACCTACATTAAGAGATGGTTCCCTAACCATGAAGCAGCAGTCATAAAGAGAGAGATGTCTGAAGATGCTATGCCATTGACTTTGAAGATAGGGGAAGAAGCCACAAGCCAAGAAATGCAGATGGCATCTAGATGCTGAGAAAGGCAAGGAAATGGGTTTTCCCCTACAGCCTTCAGATAGAACATAGCCCATACCTTGATTTTACGATTTCTGACCTCCAGCACAGTGAGATAACACATCCTTGTTGTTTTTAGCCACTAAGTCATAGTAAATTGTTTATAGTTAGTAACAGAAAATTAATTATATGTAATTATATATTTCTAGGTGCTATCCCTCCTGCCCCCACACCCCAGCCCATTCATTCCCACTGCTTTCCACATAAGTCTCTCTCCCTTGGTATTCTTCTGTTTTCTGAACCTATCCTTTCAGATTCTTTTCTTGGAATTCAAATCTGAGTATGTCGAAGGGCTTGAAGTGCATGAACACTCACTGATTTCTAGTTAGGTTACTTTTGGGGAATATAATTAGAAACCAGAAATAGTTGTTTACAACTCCCGTCAAAGACATTTGGTGTGATCTGAGGGAGGTTTAACAGGGATGTGATTATAGCTAAGAAAGCTTAAAACAAATTGCACTATACACTGAAGAAAGAATGCATTAACCACATGGGACTGAGGTAGGGAATAGATTTATCTGGATTTATGCAGGACTGGACAGGGGTAAATTTACCGACTTCAACAGCCTTCAGTAAGGCACATTCCAGTTTATAGGTGGGGTTGTATCAACACTAGTAAGTGCTTCTTCTAAATAGTGACCATGGTTATCTGATCGTAGTACATTTCATCTTGATTTACATGCTAGTCTCATGAAAGTTGGATGTCATAAGTCAGGCAACTTGTTCAGTCCGGGATGCATGATAAAATCGATGTCAGGTCCCTCCCGGTGAATTGTACTAAGGCCCTTCTACTTCGTATGATCCGGAATCCGGGTTTAACAGCAGCGCACTCCTGCCTGCTATCACAGACCACCACAAAAGAGGGATGACTATAAACAACAACAACAACAACAACAAAAGGGGAGGAAAGTTCAAAGGAGGAAGAAGTCAACATTTGCAAATGCCACAAAGATGGGGATTAAAATTTTCCATGACACTGGCAATTTCGGTGGTGACTGAATGTTCAGTTGAGTGAAAGGTCGAGGAGGGAATGAGAGCTTAGGAAATGGTTGCATTTAAGGTTGGAAAACTCTGAGAAAAGGATCCTTGCCCTACAGAATCATCTTTAAAAGAAGTTCCCTTGGTTTTCACATTGGAATTAAAAAAGAACTCTTTTCCCCAAACCCTACAAATGTTGCTTAGCCAAATCTGAGTCTTAACCATTTCTCTCTCCTCAACTAACCTCTGAGGAAGAGGAACTAATGAGCTGTGCAGTAAAACTAAAGGTCGAAAAACAAGAAACCAAAGGCCTACAAACCCAAACTCAAGACAAACAAAATACACGGGGCCCTTAAGTAAGATGAGCTGTAACAAGTTGTGCTTCGTTTAATATCCTTGCTTTGATGATTAATAAAAAAGTATCCGAAGAATTAAAAGGGGCATTTTTATCATTGGAATGCTGTCTTGTATCTCATCCATTATTTCCACGCCCCCCCCCCCCACTTCCCTGCAAATTAATAGCTGTTGCAGAGGTATGGGGATGTGTGAGTACAAGCTGGACCAAAGTCTGAATTTAGTCCAGTGGCTAGAGTAATTGCATGCAAAAAAAAAGTGGATTAGTGAAAACAATATACATATCTGCATTTCTAGATGAAAGCACTGTTTCGCTCCTTCCTTAACTATTTGCTATATTTCAAAGGAGGTAAGGGGAGGGAGGGTCCTGAATCTGAGCCCAGCTCTTTCTAAACTTGGTTAGTCACGTCTGATTCATTCCCTGTTTTTTGTGATTTCTGTCTCTGTCATTGCCTGCTGCTGAGGAGGGGGTCGCTGAATCACTGCCACTTCAGACGAAAGCCATTCAAACCCAGTCCTGGAGCTTGGCAGGGCTTGCTCTTTTTTTTTTTTTTTTTTTCTGCGGGGAAAGCCGCCTACTTTCCGGGGTGACCGTAGAGGGCAGTTTTACGAGAGTCACCCCAGGCTATGGAAGATTTTGCTCTCGTGAGTGTCAGTGAGGCACCGGTCATCTCACCATTTTGGTTCTCCAGCCCACAGGCCTCGGTGGCCTGGGAGTGTGTAGCGGGCGCAGAGGCAGCGGGGACCGGAGCCAGCGTGGCCCGGTGGGCCCGAGCGGCCCTACCGTACTCCCCGCCGTTTTAAAAGCTCCCACAATGCAGCGCTGGCGTCCCAGTTCCGTTACAATGTCTCTCCCGGCGCCGGAGAACCGGCGAGGCGCGGGCGGGGGAGACGGGGAGCCACGGCTGTAACCCGAGCGCCTGGCCGAGGGGGGCGCCCCGCACCGCTTGTCGCGCGCGCTCAGACCGCGGCACAGCGAGGGGCGGAGCCGCTGGCCGCCCGGCCCGGCCCCCGGCCCGGCCCCCAGCCCAGGGAAACCGGCCGCGGGAGCGAGCCGGACGCCAACTCCGCCGCCCGTGCTCGCCTCTGCCCCGCACCGCGCCCGCCGTCCGGCTCTTCACTCAACCTCGCCCGCCCTCTCGTAGAAGCGGCGGCTGTGCCGGGGGCGGCTCCCGCGGGTTGCGGCGCCGCCGCTGCCCGTGCGCTAGCACACTCCCGCAGCCCCGCCAGGGGCGTCCTCACTCACCTAGCGCCGGCCCGGGAGGTGCGCGGAGGGACGCGCCGGGGCCTCCCTCCGGTGCGGAGCGCGGTCCGCGGAAGGAGGCGCGCGGAGCTGCGCGGCCGGGGACAGGCGCTGGGCGGCTGCAGGGCTCCGGGCGCCGCGGCGTCCCCAGCGCCCGGGCCAGTCCCGCCGGGCGGCCTGCGGGGGCGGCGCAGTTGCGAAACTGAGTGAGTATTAACTTTACTCGGCGGCCGCGAATTCTGGGCACCGTCTGGGATCCCTCCTTCCTCCTCCCTAAACCTTCGAGTCCCAGATCCCATCTCTGCGCCGGGGGCTTCTTCGCCCGTTCTGCCCCCACCTCACTTCCTCCGGTTCACCTTTCTCTTGCTGTATTCCCTTTTGCATGTTCACCCCGCCACACACACGCGTCTGCCTGAAAAGTACGAGCTCGTTCCTCGCTTCTCCGTTTCCTCCCAGTGTCCTTGGCAAGGGAGTTTAGAGGCCACTTTTGTTGGGAAGGGAAATGTATGTCTGGTTTCTCTGATATTTTTTCCTCTAAATGGAAATCGGATGCTCGCTTGCCGGGTGGCGGTTTGGTTAAAAGCTTCTTTTCTCCTCTGAAACAGTGATTGGTTTATAGGTTTTTAAATTTTGTCTCAACGATGAACCCTCCACTGCCCCTATTCCCCTTGGCTGCCACCCGGTATAGGGAGGGGAGTCCAGAAGAGGGGACTTTCAGAGTAATTCTTTTTTCTTTTTTTTTTTTTTTTTTTGCACGCTAGAAAGTTTGAGAGGGTACATCGTAGGAAACTTAAGATTTCACTTGAAAGGGCATGAGCTTTGAATGTGGGTCCTTGTGCGGCACTGAGTCTTACAAGCCGAGTACCTGGTTTATAATCGAGCGTCGCGTTGTTATTTTAGCATCTTAGAGCCGCCTGGTGTTGCTAAATCACTACTTTCTCAGCATCAAATGGCATCTTGAGCAGTGCAAGCAAGGGATATAATTGCCGGTCAGTATTGACCCTGATGTTTTAGGGATTTAGAAGGAAATAGATATGCAGGGCACGGTTCATAGCTGTTTGAAACGCATCAGGTTAGCCTTGTCAATACATCAAAGCATTGCATTTTAAAAAATGACTCCAGCCTGGTGAGAGCGAGGACCAGTATTCATGGGTTTTCCAGTATAATGTGGCTCAGCAGTTCTTCATTAGATCTGTTGTGTCCCCAGGAAGCACCTTTTAACATGTAGAGATCTCTGCTTTTCTGTCAGTTGGATTAAGTACTCATTTTGGTAGGAGACCTCAGGTAGTTTTTCTTTCTCTTTTGTAAAGTCTTTCATCTTTCGGTTGCCAGGAGTTAGCAATCATGTTATGAAGGAACAGAACATGGGAAGCTTTCTTAAAGGATTTTCAGCATCCTGTCGTCTGCGTAGTTGAGGCAGTAGTGAATGCCAGCTAGCCCCCTGCAGGAAGAGGTGGACATAAGAATCAGGACACAGGACACAGCATTATCATTTTGGAGAGTGGTTTGTGAGTATTTATCTTTTAGCAGGCACATTAATGGTGCTTTTAATTTTATTTCTCTCCATGGAGAACTCTCCCCAAGCCATAAAAATTACCTGTGACCATACCCAACATTAAGAAGACTCAACATAATTTGATGCTTATTCTATTGAAGTATCAGACCCAACAAAATGTAATTTGTAATGTAGATGACAAAACCTTTCAAAAATCTCCCCCATCCTCATTTTTCTCTTTTTTTAAGAGTCTAAATCTGGTACTTTCAGTAATAGACACAATTGGTAGTAATGCATTTAGTTATTTCCTTCCAGGCTCATTAATCGAGCCTAATTTCTGGGTTTCAATAACTGAGAGGGACATCAGAGAGCTGAGAGAGAGAGAAAGGGAGGGGCAGATAGAGAGCAAACCATGGGACCCTGAAGATAGGAAAGGTATTTCAGTTTGCCAAAGTGTCAACATGCTTCAGGGAAAAGCAATTGAAAAGAAGAGAGAATGTTTAAGTGTTTTTAGGGTGCATGTTTACCGAATTTGACATTTGGTTGAGATATCTGGGAATTGCAGATTTTAAATTCTTTGTGGTTGTGGTGTCATTTCTGTTTGCCTAATATTTTTTTAAGTTTTTTTTATTTTCGTGTGTGAATCACAATCCTTGGCTTTTGTAGCCTTCTGCCCTGGGTGGCTTGCATTTTTGACTTGAATGCCTTGTTCATTTTGAGAAATGATTAGTTTTTTTTTTTTCCAGAATTCTTGCTCATTAATTGATCTATCTTATGTTGATGTATATAATGACTTGAGAGTAAAAATATTGTTTGCTGCTAGTTATTGTTGCTCTTTTCATTATGGTTGATTCCTGGCATAATGGCTTTGTTATTTATGGTAAAACATTAAGGTTCTAGATATCTTGCTAATATGCAAAAGACTGCAGAATTCTTTGCAGGTATAGATGGGAGAGGGGAAAGGAAAACATTATGCATTAAATCTGAGGACCTGGATTTAAGAAATAACGTATCACCTGGCTTACTGTCCTTGGGTGCTAGCTTGCTCCAACCATCAACAGTCTTCAAAATTCAAAGTGTAGAGATAGTTTCCAAGAACTTTGTATAGTGGAAGAAATGCTTATCCCACAGCCAGCCAGCCGGACTTGAGTGGCAGGTGTGACTTTGTCACTCCAAGCTGAATGAGCATGGCCATGCTACTTTAGCCTCTGTGATGTGCAGTTTGCTTTCTGTGAAATGGGGATACTGCTACTAAAAGGGCGGCTGGGACAAGTAGGAGACCTAATGCAGTTCCTGGCACATCTTAGCCAATGAATGGCAGCATCTCAGACTTCTCTAGAACTGAGATCTTGATTATTAAGCCTTTCAAATTGTTTCTGCTTTTTTCCATCTCATCCATCCAGAGTGGCTCAGGCCAGAAGGCTCCAGTTATCCTGTACTCTCTTTTTTGTTCTATCACCGCCCCACCCATCCAGTTTGTCACAAATTCCTACCTACTTTTCTGGCAAAATCTCTCTCGAACCTGTCTGATTTTTCAGTCTCCATTATGCTACCATCGTAGGTCAAGCCACCATTATTTTTCCCAATTGCATACACTCTGCACCCATTCTGATCTCTTTTTCCATGCCTCCTGAAAAAAAAAAAAGAGACATCACTTAGCTGTTTAAAGCTCTTAGGAAACACATTTATACTTGGAATAAAACACAAAACTTTCCACAGGCCCACAAGGTCCTGTGTGGTTTGGCCCATGCATGCCATCCTCATCTCTTGTCAGCCGCATTGGCAGTTACCCAGCAAACCCCCTTGAGGGCTGGTGCCCAGGCTGTTGGTCTCTCTTATTTTATGACCAACTCCTTGAGTAAGTTCTTGATCTGGATGCTGGTTCACATATCCCTTTATAAAGCCTTCTCTGAGAAGGCCATCCTTAGCACCATGTAATTAGAACCTCTTTGTTTTCTTCCTAACAGCACAATCATCTTTTCCCTTAGTATTTTTCACAATTTATAATTATATTATTTAATTGCTTAATGTTTCTCTCTTGCCTTGAGGAAAGGAAAAATGCCTGGTTTATTCACCAGTCTATACCCACAGCCTGGGGGTTGGGGGAGTATGTGTTCTGTGTGTATGCAGTGGGTGCTCAATAGCTACTGTTGTAATGAATAAGATAGTACTACCAGTTTATATTTTCTTTTGTTTGCCTTCCTATTACTGTCAAATCTGCTTTTCATAATAGAAAAGCCAGACCGATACTCTCCTGTGTTCCTTTTTTACTGATTTGATGTATAATATGAAACAACCTTTGCAGATGTAAGGTAAAATTAATGCATTTGGGCTCTGTGGAAGAATTTATAGTAATAAATTGAGACACCTTTTAATTAGTGTTACCCTTACGATTTTTCTGTTGTAGATAATCCTTTTTTCTAGTACATCATTAAAATAATTACGCTTTTTTCATCAGCACAGGATTCCTGAAAGAAAAAAAATCTTACCCTGTCCTTGTTTTACACATGTCATGTGATAACACATTAGTCAGCAGCTATTGATTGCTCAGTGCTAGATTCAAAAAGAAGGCAGGGAAAACTAGAGTAGAAAAATGAGAGTTACAACTCTTTGGATTTTAGCACTGTCCAGCTGTTGGTGCGACTTGCATAAATAGCTAGATTTCATTTGACCATTTGTTAAGGTAGAAGAGACCTATAGTTGTTTAAAACGGGGAGCCACCTGGAGGTCTGGAAGTTCTTTTTCCCTGTCTCACTAAAGCATTTCTTGTCTTAGCCAAAAAAGTCTCATGACTTTTGGAGGCCAAGGAAGGCTTAAAGCTTTGTTTGAGTATTTTTGTCATGTGGTTGCTCTTTACACAATGTTAGTGTGATGAACTTACAACTCTGAAGTGCTTATGTCTTTATTATTAATATT
This sequence comes from Anoura caudifer, assembly GCA_004027475.1. Taxonomy (NCBI): domain Eukaryota; kingdom Metazoa; phylum Chordata; class Mammalia; order Chiroptera; family Phyllostomidae; genus Anoura; species Anoura caudifer. The sequence continues at coordinate 29,336 of PVKU01011905.1, forward strand.
TCTAGTCTCTGTTTCTTACATAATCACTAACATTTTCTTTTGACTTGTCTTTAGGACTTTAGTTTCCTTTTAGAATTTTTCCATATACCCTTAGAGCATAATTCCAATTCTTTCCTAGTTTTGTATCCTGTAGGCCACTGAGTATACAGGGAACTTGGCAGCTGATTCTAGTTCTTTCAGGATTTAGTTCTTTGTACTCAATCCTTGGTTTCCCCCCAAAAGGTATACCCCTGAGTGGTCTGAACCCTAAGTCTTTGCTGCCAGAAGCTGGGTGCCCTTGGGTTGGGAGAACAGGGAGGATTAAAGCAGCGTTTTAAACTCTATTCTTTGCCACACTCTGGGCCCAGTGTTCTCACCAAAGAGGAGTGAATACTTCACCTGCTCACAATCATAAAAAGGAACTTTAAGTTTTTCATACATTCACTTCACACAAGGAAATTGTTCCTGTTATACCCTCATTTTCCCAGCCTTTATTTTCTAGACAGGAAGGTGTGACAAGATTGAGTTATCCTCCTTTACCGTGCCTTGGTGCTTGCCTAGACCTGATTTCACTTGTATAAAAACATGGGGAGTGGGGCCAGAGAGGGGCGCCCCATGTGATCTGTCCCTGTGGTAGGCCTCTGTTTCCCCAGGACATTTGCATCATGAGTAGCCACCACTGTGGAGGAGAAGAAAGTTATGGTTGGAGCCCTTGTTATTTTTTCCTTCATGTATATATGCTTAGTGGTTACTTTAGGTGACCTTGAACAAGTTGCCTGCAGCTTTTTAGTAACAATAATATTTATTACCTATTTATTTCACAGCCTTGCTTTAGGATTTAGAAAACTTATTTTTGGCTTTTTTTGGGGGGGAGGTTACGTTCAGATATTTCACAAAGCTTAGCTTATTATAATGAACTCTTATGCTGTCCAACTATTATGCATTTAGAAAAATGTTTTATGAGAGAAATTTGACCTTCAGTTACACCCAGAACCAATGTCTTGCCCCCAACCCCAACACACAGAACCAAAGGACCAGGCCATAACCAGAACTTGAACATTGGAACCCTTTCAGAAGCCAAGGGTCAGTTATCCAGGAAGATCTGAGACTGACACCTTTTATCATCAATGCCAAGTTCCAAGGGCCTCCAATTAAAACATGTCCCACCAGCACTCGCGCATCCCTATTCCCCCAGTCCCTTAAAAACCATTAATCTAGTCCAACAAGATGGATTTGAGGCACCATTAGGTCTTCCATCTGCTTGGTTGGCACCTTCTCAATTAATAAACCTTTTCTTACTCCAAGGAAGGAAGGAAAGAAAGAAAGATTCTGTTATTCAGTGGCATATGTTTTACTCTTTGTTTTCATAAGAAATCAAATATATAGGTTAAAACAAGGGAAGAGTTGTGATAGTTTCTACCAGGTTTAATTCATGGGGGTGATGTACCTTGTCACTCTTGTTAACTGTCATTGGCTTCTGAGAGCTAAGTCATGTTCATTTTTAACTCTAGAAATTTATTGGGAAATCACTTAAACTATTGTTCCAGATATAAGTATATGCATTGAAAAAATTTGTGTTCCCTTAACGGGTAGATATTGGACAGAAAAGTAAGATCTTACTCTTATTTTTGCTTAAAATATTTGAATTCATTTATAATTTGTAAAACCCCCCACTAGAATTACTATTTCAGGATAGGTTGAGAATGTTTTGCAGTGTTTAAGGTAAAATTTGGCTATTTCTAAAGCAAGGTCTATACCTGATATCACTAGATGTCAGGAAATCAAACCTGCAACCCTTCCTGTCTACAGGACAGTGCTCCAGCCAACTAAGTACACTGGCCAGGGCGCTCAAGTCTCTCTTGGCATTGCTGCTCCTTCTAGCTGGCTCCTTTATCAGCCATCCCCGTACAAGAGTTATCTGTGTGTAATGCTTCTACTACTTTACCTGCCAGCCATTTCTTAGACACGTTTCTTGCCACAGGTACCAATATCTTAATTACCAAAATCAATGGAAACTTTTCACCCCTAATATAACCAAAGCCTTTTGTAGCATTTTACACTGTTGGGCTCTTTCCCTCTGTCTTGAAACTTCTCCTTCTTGACTTCCTGTCACCATTCTTTCTTTGTTCTTTCATTCATTCAAAAATGAACCGTATGCCTTTCCATTCATGGGGCTATAGCAGAGAACAGAACACACAAAATTCTTGCTCTCATGGAAAGTGTCCTCTCCTGAGGGGAGTTAGATCACAAATGAATGAGTGATTTTACTTTTTTTTTTTATATGATGATAAATGCTTTGGAGAAAAAAAAATGATGCAAGGTGAAAGAATTGAAAATGCAAGTGGTGGGGGTGCAAGGTGTTATTTGATATTGGATGAGCAGGAAGTCCTTCCTCAGGAGAGCTCATTTGAGTAGAAACCATAATGAAGCGAAGGAACTACCTCTACAACTGGCGGAAGTGCACTCCACATAGACGAACTGGTGAGTGCAGAAGCCTCGGAGCACAGGTGCGCCCTCATTGTAGCAGTCTGAGCAGTGAGGTTGGGGGCAGCATGGGGCAGTAGCAGGAGATGAGGCAGAAGAGGTAGTAGGGGCCCCTATTCTAGGGCCTAGCAGTGACAAAGATCTTGGTTTTTACTCTTAAGTGAGAAGACAGTTGTGGATTTTAAAGGAACGGATTAGAGGGTAGCATGGAGTATTAGGCAAGAATGTGAACTCTGGAGCTGGCCGCCTGGGTTAAAATCCCAGCCCTGAACTCACTGGCTCTCTGACCGTAGAGTAGTTGTGTAACTGCCCTCTGCCTCATTGGTAATGTGGGAATAGAAGTGATACCTATCTCATAGTGTTGTGAGGATTACAGGAGTTAATATTTGTAAAGAACAGAGCATGGCAGGTAGAGAGTATTTAAAAAGTATAGTGCTTGTTAAATAAAATTAATAAGATTGAGAAGCCTCATTTTGCTGCCCTGTGGAAAGGACTTGTTGAGGAGAATTAAGAATAGAATTAGGAAGCCAAGACATAGAAACAACCTAAGAATCCATCAGTGGATGAGTAGATAAAGAAAATGTGGTTTATATACACAGTTGTTTACTCAGCCAGAAAAAAAGAAGGAAATCCTGCTGTTTGCAACAACATGGATGGACCTTGAGGGCATTACACTGAGTGAAATAAGTCAGAGAAAGACAGATACCACATAATCTCACTTATATGTGCAATATTTAAAAAAAACAACAAACAAAAAACCACTGAGCTCAGTAGATACAGAGCACAAACTTGTGGTTGAGAGGCCAGGGGTTGGGGAGGAGGAGTATGGGTGAAAAGATACAGTTTTCCAGTTTTAAGATAAATAAGTCCTGAGATACAATGTACACCATGGTGATTTATAAAAGATAGTAACTGGAAGCAGGAAGACCAGTTAGGCGATTGCAGTGATTCACACAGGGGAGGGCTTAGACAGGGTGCTAGTGGTGGAGGTGGGGATGACCTGTTGACAGAAGGATTAGATCTGCTTTTCTTCCCATCTCTGATTTGTCTAAGACTTCTTTGATGCCTTCTTCTATCCTGTTTGACCAGGGGTTCTCAAACACAGCGCTACTGTTTGGAACTATGTGGGGGCATTTTTTGGTTGGCACAGAGACTGGGTTGTGCATATTTCCTGTGTTTAGTGGGCAAGGGCTGAGCCAGGGCGCTCAGCATCCTGTGTGGTGAAGACTTGTCCCTTGCAATTTGCCAGTAGCATTCTGGTGGAGAAATGCTTCTTTAGACCTTCTCACCATGTCTCCTCACTGCTCCCAAGCTCAGGATTTTTTAACCTACAGTTCTGTGTGGGCAGCAGGTATCCTGTAAGCTGCCTGTTATTTTTCCGAACAAGTTCTTTGTCAGTGTGCATTCTGGGCTAGGAGGGTGAGCATTTTCATCAAGTTCTCAGAAGTGTCCATAACCTGAGAATGTATGAATTCCTATTATGAGTGGCCTCACCCACTTTCGTGGATTTTGCTCCAGCCTGTGTGGGGGCAGACTTCCGTATCTGTCCCGGCAGAGCTCTGTCCTCTGACTGCTGGACCCCTCTCTGCTCAGCTGTGCAGTGGCTTCTCTTAACTTCTCCTAACTTCTTCCTTTATTTCCTGCCAGCGTTTGTAGCCCCATCATCCACCTTACTCCTGATCTTGTCTTTCTCATGCCCCCTTACCTTGATTAATTCATTTCTGCCTTCTAATTTTATCTTCTGGACAGCTGAGGAACTCTTTCCCCTTTTCTCATCATTTGCTACTCTAAGTTAGCATCTCATTTAGATTGTTGCCACTTCACTGGCCTCCTGGCCTGACACCCATCTTTCACATGTAGCCAGATGGGCTCTTGGGTACACAGATCTCACTGTGTCACTGACTTGCTAAAACCTCAATGCTGACACAGAACCTCTGAAACCTGGCGCTAGTCCCCGTCCTGGGCTGGCTAGGTGGCCATCCTGCCTCCCTGCTTGGCTGCCCTCCAGCTCTCTTCCCTTACTCCTCCTCCTGTGCCAGGCTCTAGCAAGACTAAATAAGCTGTTTCATGAGTTGATGCTGAAACATCTAAACATGCTATTATTGATCACACGAAAAAGATGGTTCAGCCTCTCCCTTACCTACCGAAATACTCTATTCTAAAACACAGCCTGGCGCTCCCCTCTTCCTGTGGGAGCAGCGCACCCTTAGGCATCCATTTGCCTTCTTCTGTACCACGTACAGACATATTTCCCTTCTCCCTCTGCATTTTAATTTCCTAAGCTCTCTGCTTCATATAGTGAGCTTCTGAGAGGCTCTTCTTAACCTCATTTGTTCACAAGATCAAAGTGACTAAGAGGACTTTAAGCTTATAGTCCCCTGATGCAGTTCAAGGAGTGGTAGTTGGTTCTTTGAAGCTTTATAACTAGTAATGCCCTTGCTGCTGGATGTTCTGTAGGGCATCTTTTTCCTGAAGTGGAGCAACTCTGGCCACATTAAAAATCTCTTGAGGCAGGTGGCTCCCCTATGGTCTCTTTGGAGCCCTGGGGAGCCTCTTAGTAGCCCTTGGTGTCCAAGTTCACTCCTCACCACTTGAACTGCAAGAGTGGGCTCAGCCCTGGCTCTGCTCAGCCTATCTGTTCTAGAACAATTTCCTGGCCTTCTTAACTAACGTTGGGCCAAGTTTCCACCTTTGGCCCCAATTATCCTGTTGTGTATTCTAAATGGAAAAACTTAGGAAGATCTCTCTTCCCTGTTCTGGCTGATTATTACTGCTAGGTTATGATCTGTATAGTTAGTCTTTTTCACCCTCAGCCTCATTCATCTTTTGCCCTTCAAGATTCTTCCCAATCTTCATATTCCAAAGGAAAAAAAGAAAAATATTTTTCACCACTCTCAAATATTTGAATAAGCTCACCTTTTGTTTCTATCATAACTGTGTGGCTCTTTTTTATTAGCACTTTAAACATGTACCATACTTTTGCATTAGCAGGTATTTTGTGATTAATAAATGTTTGTAAAAATGTTTTCAAACATTTTAGATACAGCAAGCACATTCAGCCACAGACTAAGGCACATGAAGGCGCCCACCAGGCAGAGTTTTCAGAGTTTGGCTCCAGGACGGGTATTTGTTCCCGTCTGTACAGTTGTGATCTGGAACCTCAGGAGTGGGGGAGTCAAGATTTGTTTCATAGCGCCTTTCCTGCTAGACTGGGAAGTAGGATTCATATTTCATTGTCCACCAGCTTTTAGCTCTCTGACGGCAGGGATTTATCTGATTTTCATTGGATCCTTGGGGTGTGGCACTGTTAGTTGCAGAGTAAGTTCACTGTACTGGCTAGTATTTATATCCTCAAGGGGAGCCATGCTAAATTGCCTCTAAGCATTTAGCTGTGCAGACTAAACAAAGAGTTTGGAATATAGCTGACTGAAACGTTCATGTCGTGTGGGTGACGGAGGTGATACTGAAATCCAGACTGTTAGGAACGGAGGTTTTACTTGGCTTCTGAAAACACTTCAGCAAACAGTAAGTACCTACCGTGTTCAGGAGTAGGTTCTATGGAGGATACCGGAGGGGTGATGTGGTCTGTGGTTTTGGAAGGCTTATAATTGAGCATTGAGGGTGCGGTAAATATATAAATAATTACATATGGAAGAGTATGCTATAATATATAATTATATAAATATATAAAACAGTATGAAGAGAGAGTGGCTAAGCGGTTTAAAGGGTAAAAGTATTCATTACAGCAGTACTTATCATAATGATAAACATTGGAGGCATCTAAATGGGTGATAGCAGTTAAGTAAATTATGGTATAGGCACCAGATGGACTGTTATACAGCCATTAAAAATATTCATGAAGAATTTACAGTAATTTACGTAAATGCATATGCTTTTATGTTAGGTCAAGTGTCAGAATATAAACTTAAATACGTGGTGTGATCACAATTTTTTAAAAAAGACCAGCATAGCAAGAGGAAAAAAAAGCACCAGGAAGAAAACACACCAAAATAGAAACACTGCATCCGACTTCAAGTGTATATTACATATGTTTGTGTCTTATGTATATCTATGTGCATGTGTATGTAGCATGTGGGGCAAAAGTAGGTTTATGTTGTTCCTATGGGAAAATAATACAATCATTGGTAAATAATAATACAAGAATAAACTCTGTCTTATGTACTCACAACTGTAAACCTACTTTTCCCCACCACGTATGTGCGTGTGTGTGTACGAATCATAATTATACACTTCACTGAATTTTCACACACTGAACATACTCATATAACAAGTGCCTAGGTTAACAACTGAAACATTATCCGCATTCCCACAGGCCCCTCATGCTCCTGACTCTGATGGCATTCCATAGTTTTGGCATCATGTAAATGCAGTCACACAGCGTACGTACACTCTTTTGTGTCTGATTTTTCACACTCCACATTGTCTGATTCATCCATATTGTTTATAGTTGTAGATTGTTCATTCTTTTTATTATGAATGACTTAATCTTACGCTTTCATCTTTGTAACGTTTTCACAATTTTCTATAATGAGCATGTATTTTGTAATCAGAAAAAGATGATTTTTTTTTAAGAGACAAAGGCCAGTTTATTTGTAAAGTGCCTGACTGGATTCAGGCAGCCGCTTCGGCTAGACCTGGGACTTGTGAGGGGGAGTAAGTTGGGACTGTGCTGAAACAGATGCACTTGGGTACGGTGTGCACTCAGCGTCAGGAGAGCGAGATTCTATCTGCTTTGCCATTTAGTTGTCATGGGACTGTGGACACATGCTTTTTAATCCCTTTGATCTTCAGTTTGCTCATCCATTGGTCAGCTGGGTATGATGGTATCACCCTTAGATGGTGCTGGTCATGAGGATTAACTTGAGATAATAAGTCTGGGAGAAGGTCTGCCATATGGTGAGATCCTTTATTGAAAAATCAGAGTTAGAGAGGATGGATGATCAGGGAGGGAAGTTAATATCCAGTGGCCATTAATTTTCTCTGTGAAGTGAGGGGTGGTGGTTATTTGTAAATGAAAGCACATAGTTTTGAGGTAGGGGTTTGAGCAAAGCGGAGAAGCTTTGGGGCAGGCAGCCCCTCCGTGCTCAGTGAGAAAGGGTCCGGGGTGGGGGGGATTGGAGGGAGAGCTCAGCAGTGTTAAGGGCCCGTCTGCATGTGGAGCATAACGTCAGGGTAGTATGTTGGTTTTCCCACCAGAATATTTGTGTATTATGTTTTATTTGGACTAATATTAAACTGATTTTTTCCTGATACTACCAATGGAATGGAAGAGGCAGACACAGAAAGAACAGGGGAAAGCCCAACCGAGGCGTGAGAATTGCCATGGCTAGTCTGCGGGGACAACACTGTTTAAAGGAAGCCTCTGACTGGAACCGAGAATGGGAGTGTTACAGGCGTCCTTGGTGATCTGGAACTTAGGTCTTTTTCCAAGGACATGTACAGTAAAAGGGAGTGCTGAGATTTTAGTCTAGACCACAAAAGTCTAGAAAACATGCAGGGAACTTTTACTAATATTTTTTAGCTCTGAGAGTCCTAAAATCACTAGCAGTTTTAACTATTTTAGATCCTTTAAATAGTAAAGGGCTTGACGGGCCAGCCTGTAACCCCATTCATGGCCGGTATTGTTTCTAAGGGAAAATTACTCGGGTACAATGAAAGCTGCTGGGGGTGCGCTCCAGCCTTGTCTGCCTCTTCCAAATGCAGTGAGGGGTAAGCACTCTCTCCTGAACCCAGTGTGGAGAGGTTAGCTGTTTGTGGATAAATGATGTTAGGAGATTGGGTCATGCCTTTTTTCATCATTGATCCGTTCAGACAGTATCTGTTGAGTGCCTGTAGGCTAGATACTGAAACAATTTCTTTTTAAGTCTTATCTCACCCTGCCAGGCGGCTCAGTTGGTCGGAGTGTCATCCTGTACACCAAAAGGTTGAGAGTTCGATCCTATCGGGGCACAAACAGGAGGCAACCAATCAATGTTTCTCTCTCACATTGATGTTTCTCTCTTTCTGTCTCACCATATCCTCTGATGAGGATTTAAAAAAAAGGTCTTATCTCCCAGATACTTTTTACCTGGGCCAGGCATTTAAAGAAATCATTTTTGGAATGTGGTAATGGGTAGATGTGGGTTCCTGGGTTGGGGTTGGAAGTGAGTGCTTCTGGAAAGATGTTCCTAAGTCTGCCGGAGGAAATTGGGAAGGCGTAAGAGGGAAATTTACTCTTAAGCTAAGACTTGAGACTGAAAAGGCATTTTCTGGGAGGGTAGTTACTCCATACACACAGAACAATAGGCACAAAGCCAGAGTGTCTAAGGGAGAACATGGTCTGTTGCAGAACTAGAAACAGTCTTGCTCTCTTTAAAGTTAGAGACTACTGACGTTAGCAGTGAGTGGGGAAGTGACAGGGGCCAAGGTGTGGAATAACTTCTCCTTCTTCCCCTACCCGGGAAAGGATATCACATTGTCCTGAAGTTTGTTTAGCTTTTCACTGATCAGCTATGAGAAACACAGTTTTTCTGTCTCTGTCCTGCATCAGGATTTCTGCATCTTCAGACTTTACATTAGGCAATGTTGAGATTGCTTTGTAATTAGGTGGACTTGGAGTACTGCTCAGTGTCTTCCAGTTCAGTGTGTCGAGATCCCCTTGTTTATAGTCAGTACACAAATATTTATAAAGCACATGTTCTATCAAAGGAATTATACTTGCTGTGGACAGTATTACAAAGATAAGAATTGGCCCCTGTCTTTCAAGAAGCTTGCAATCTAGTTGGCAAAGCAAAACTTGAACTTTCAGAAGTCCTATTATGGAAAGAAAAATAACGGCTAAAGGAAACAGGATGGGCTTGTCACTTACAAGTGTGGGAAGTAGAGAAATCTATTTCTAGAAGAGAGGACACTCTCATCAAGGGCCAGAGAACCAAAAAAACTAGGACTGGTGGACAGTTGTGTAAAGGCGGGACAAAGTGAGTGTGGAACTGGAGAGAAACCACTACAGCAGGAGGACTGTGGGTAGCCAAGGAGCAAGGACGTGCAGAGCATTGGAGGAAGCTTGGTGTCTGAAGTCACTCAGCGTGGGGTGTGTTACTGGGAGTAGAGACAAATGGGGCTGAAAATGTGGCTGGGACCAGGTGGCAAGGGTCTTAAATGCGGCACTGAGGAATTTGGACTTTATTCCAAGGCACTAAGCTTTTTCTGAACAAGTCTTCTACTTGTCTTCCTCTCCAACCCAGGCACCTGCTGTCTTTGGTCTCCCAACCGCTATGCTCAGAACAAGCCCTGTGAAATGTACCTTATCCTGACATCTTGTCTCAGAGACCCTCCTGGTTTAGCACAGGTGACCAAGAAAGTTGTGATTTTGGTCTAGACTCTTTGGATGATTCCTTAGTCAACAGCTTAGTCCTTTAGTGTTGGTTCTCCTTGCCTTAGATTTTTGCAGCACACCATTCAGTTTTTCAACCACTTTTATGTCATTATGTAAGTTGATTCTTAACAGTTATTGGGAATGATCAGATCAGGGGAAGTTCACATAGTGGTAGGATGTGGGACTAGTACTGTGACACCCCTTGGTTTAAAATCCTCAGTGGCTCCCTGTTGACAGTAGGATCAGGCCTGAAGTCCGCTGGCCTTTCTGTCTCTGAGTGAGTGTGGAGTTTGAGGCATTTCCCAAGTCTGATAAACAAAGGCACAGAAGGGAACATAGACAAAAGCATGTACTTGTTTACCGGCACTGCGGGAATGCAGTTTGACGGCATTATATTGATGGCAGTAAATTTCAAGTCTGCTGTGGAAATGAAGATGGAACTCTTCTAAAATTCTATTTAAAAAAAAAAAA
>PVKU01011906.1:0-39741 GCA_004027475.1 Anoura caudifer
CTGTGGCTTCTTCCAGGGAGACCGCCCTGACCTCTGACCCAGGTTAGGTGCCCTGTGAAACGTCTTCTTCCCCTGCTTGGCATTCTTCAGTGCTGGCCTCTCGCTAGCGTGACTAGGTAATCGATGTTTAATTATTGTTAATAGCGGTCTGTCCCGTCGGATCCGTGGGCCTGGAGTGTGTTTCCCGTGTCATCGCAGACACTTGATACATTTTATCACCGGAACGACGAGAATGACGAGCCGTTTGAGTGAAGGAAAGGAAATGAGAAAAATGCGGTTTTTCTTCTTTCGAGCAGCAGGTTTGCAAGGCCTCGGAGAGCGGGCGCCGCCAGCTGACCTGCGTCTGCGAAGCTCTGTGTGCCGGCCGGCCCGCGACCCTCATCGCCGCTCCGGCAGGCGCTGCTCCCCGGCCCCTCTGAATCAGCACAGAAAAGCGCTTTTACCCCCAAAGTTTGCTGGTTTTCTGACAAAGGGGGCAGGCAAGGCCCTCTCTCAGACACCAGGCCTGTTTTCTTAAAAGTCACCTAAGATTGTTGACCACAGACCTTCTCTCAACTACAGCAATTTGGTAAACGTCGTTTTGAAATGTCAGAAAAAAACAACAAGAAGGAGGTGATCGTTTCTTATGAACCAACCACTTACTGTTTAATTTTCCAGGGGCCGTTGAGATTGGATGTTACCTCATATTAGTTCCAGGTGCCGTGGGTAGTGGTCACACGCCTGTACGAGCGTAACTCACGAAGCGGTCCCCCCGTAAGCCCCGTACCCCCGGTACTGCTCACGGTTGTTGCTGGCTCCGTTCCCTGCGCTGTCCTTCCCATTCCCGGGACCATTCGGTGACCGCCAGCCTGTGCTTCTCCGTCCCCCCCCCCCCCGCCGCCCGTCCCCCCAGCCCCTCGTCCCCTCTGGCAGCCGTCCGTCTGTTCCCCGTTCCCTGTGCGTCTGCTTCCCTTGTGTTTGCTCATTTGTTTTGTTCTTTAGATCCCGCGTATAAAGCAAACTCATCTGGTATTTGCCTTTCCGGCAGCTTGTTTTCAATGTTTGCCGTGGAATGATGACTTAAATCGTGCGTGGCGTGTGCGCGTGCCAAGTTGATACTTTTCTAATGTCCCAAGAAAATACTTAACTTCATTGCTCTGTCGGCCTCCCGAGCACGGCCATTTCCAGGGCTTTCCATGGGGTCAGGGGTCTGTGCCTGGGCCGGGGGGTGGGAGAGTCCCCGGGGGCAAGTCATGTGGTCTAGATTTGCTGGGGTCTGCTCCCCTTTTCCATCCGGGTCCTTTGTTTATTATTGGCTTATTTGTTTCTGCTGATTAGTCGCTTTTTATTATCTTTTACGTGGAATAATTCTGGGCACAATGTGACGTTTTTATTTACAGACGCCGCCTACCGAACGGGCTTTCTGCGTGGCCGAGCGTGCAGGCGCGCCGCTCTAAGTAGCGAGGATTCGCCCACCGCCGGCAATTCCGCATGACAAACCTGGGGGTTGGGAGCACCCATTTTTCCAGTCAGAAATCCGGGGACTTTCCAGGTTTTCCGTGTTCTCTTATAATGTCTGTCAGCTTCTCCGTGTCCCCAGGGCAGGGTCGTCACACTGAAAAGCCACTTTAAACGGGGTGCCCTGTCGGCAGCGGGCAGGCTGCGCCCCACATGCTCAGGGCCCACCCTCTCTTTGGTGCTTGTTATATGCCCAGCTGGGAGCCGTGTCCGGGGACAGAGGGTGGCCCCGAGGGCACTAGGGGCAGGCTCCGTCCTCTGCTTTCCCGGGCAGACGTGATCTGGATGCTCACCGTCCCCAGGACAGAGCCGGCTAATGGCTCTTCTAGTTTTTCCATTAAAAAAGAAATACTGTTCTTACCTAATCTCATGTATTGAATTTTCCTCACCCCTTGAACCCCGGATGCAGATCGCTGATATGTTCACGTTGCAGGTCTCGGGTGTTAAAATAACTCTGAATGACAATGACATTGTAAGAGACTGAAGTCCGGAAGGGTTTCACCAGAGTCCAGCCACGCTCCCGCCACTTCAACTTAAACTCAAGGAGGAGGATGGCTGGCAGCTGCCTGAGGATTCGGAACCGTGACCAGCCGCGTCCCATGGGGGAGGGGAGTCGCAGGAAGGAAAAGTGCCCCAGGCCGGGGTGACTGACCCTCCTGATGCCCCGAGTTCGGGTGTTACCCCCCAGCATGGATTCCAGGGCGGCCCTGCTGCCCCAGGGCATAGCAGGTGGGTCACCAACAACTCAGAGAGCATCCCCAACGGTTCTGGCCGGAGGACCAGGGAAAGGTCCCCAGCAAGCCAGAGAGTGCGGCGGAAATTACGCTTCTGTCTGTGTCCCCTTATGTCTCCCCTGCCTCTGGGTGGCCACAGCCACCGGCCGCTGCGTGCTGGTGACGTGGGAGGTGTGAACACGGAGCCGGAACCCCCACTCTCCTCAGCAGAGAACCTGGAAAAGGTGCCCTGTGGGGGCTGGAGAGCGAAGAAGGGAGTCTGGGGGAGAAGGGACTGTGGGAAGGGACCGCTCAGGTTTCGGGATAAACCATCACGAGCCTCCGGCCCAGCCGAACGGTGCATGTGCAGCCGACACCCAGCGCGCCGCAGCGGAGAGGCGAACTACAGTGTGGTTGGCTCAGGTCCCAGGCTGGACCCGAGGCAACGTATGCTGAGGTACCTGACGTATCTCCCACACCTGCAGAGGCGGGGCCACGGGGTCACGGTGGAGACCTGAAACTGAAGGCGAACAGCGACCCCCTCCTCCCGGAGGCGTGGCGGGGCTCGCGGTGCGACCCCAACCGGGTGGACGGTCTGGTGAGACGAAACAGCACCGGCCACGATGAACAGAGGGAGAGGTTTGTAACACTCAAAATGCGCCCCCAACGGCCCGAGGCACAAAGCCAGGAAAAGAGGCGACCAGCTGTCAAGGAAAAGACAGTCAGCAGTGAGTCAGGTGACGGAAGGGCCAGGTGAGGCCATTTAAGGTGACCGTCAGAACCACGCACCAGGAAGCAAAGGTACCAAGACGCTGGGGATAGATGGAAAGGGGGAGTTTCTCGGAATGGAAACCAAGAGGATAAAAACGAATGGAAATTTCCGACCTGGAAATTTAATATCTGAGATAAAATTCACTGGATGAGCTTCCACATCAGAGTCACACCAAAGAGAGTTACTGGAAGGGGTGGAAGCAAGACCGAGAGAAATTATCCAAGCTTAAGAACTGAGAGAAAAAAAAAAAAACAATTTAACGAAAAAATTTGCAGCATGCACGGAGTGACATCGAAAGGTGTAATAATTTTAGCAGCTTCAGGAAGAGGAGGAAGGGACCAATGCATGCAAACCTCTTAAAGAACAGGTGGCTAAATACATCTTCAACGTAGTCAAAGGTATAAATCCGTAGATTAAAGAAACTCAATAAACCCCAAACAAGATACACTGAGCCCCAGAACAACACGAAACCTCCGAGGCACACCTTCACCAAAGTGCTGAAAACTGAGGACAAAGGGCAAAAACGAGGAAAGCCTTTGGGGACGGCTTTGTCCCTCTGTCTGGCGCACCAGCCTGGCGTGATGTCTTCCCGGTTCACCCAGGTTACGGCGGGCGGCAGGACTTCCCTCCCGAGGTGGGGCGGTGTTCCGCCGCGTGTGTGCACGCCGCATTCCCCGTGTCCACTCACCTGCCGACGGACGTGCGGGCTCTGTCTGGACAATGCTGGAATAGACCCGGGGCTGCTGGTACACCTTTGGGTCCTGGGCGCCGTCCCTCTGGGTGGGTGCCGGGAAGTGGGATCGCGGGGTCACAGGCAACTCTGTCTTTCACGTTTTGAGGCTCCTCCGTGGTGTTTTGTACAGTGGCTGTTTTGTTTTCTAGTCCCTCCCACAGTGCACAAGGGCCCAGCTTTCCACATCCTTGCCAGCACTCGCCGCCTTTTTTTTTTCTTTTTTCTTTTTTTGTTTCATATTTGCCACCCTCAGAGGCGCAAGGTGGTGCCTCACTGCGGTTTTGATTGGCACTTGCCTGCTGGTTGGTGAGGTGGAGCGCCTTTTCGTGTACCTGCTGTGCCTTTGGATGTCCTGTCTGCCTTGGAGAAATCTTGTCCGAAACTTCGGCGGTGGCGGCTGCTGCCGCTGGTGCCGCTGCTGGTGATGTGATGATGATGATGGTGATGGTGATGATTTTGGCCTTGCGTGGTGTAAGTTCCTTATTTATTTTGGAGATGAACCCTCGTCTGATGTACTGTTTACAAATACGACTTTCCCCCAGCGCGTAGGTCGCCTTTCCGCTCCGACGACTGTTTCCTTCGCTGTGCGGAAGCTTTTAGTCTGAGCTGCATATTTACGTGTGTACCCATTCACTCGCCCACCTTTGCTTCTCTTGCTTTTTGGGCCCCACTCATGAAGTCGGTGTCAGGACCAGGTCCGTGCAGCTTCGCCCCGCCGTCTGTGAAGAGCCCGGCTCTACAGGGCACCTGGAAAAGAGGACGCAGAACGTGGGGAAGGACCCCATGGACTCAGCTGGCTCTGGGTGGGGGTTGTGGGGACTGCACAGTCCCAGTGGTGTGGCACCCCCCGGGGCTCCGAGTGCCACCGTCGGTGTTCCCTCTCAACAAGTTCCCATGAATGAGAGGCACGGGAGCCCCGTGGAGGCCGCCATTCACCTCCTAGGGGGCAGAAGCCGCCCGGGCTGGGGACAGAGGGGGACGGCCGTTTCCAGTTCCCGTCCGACTCATGCAGACTCAGGGGCCGTCGGTGGGAGTAAACGCTCAGCCTCCCAGGTGGTCCATGAATTTTCAAACGGCAATCTTGCCATTGCAAGCAATCAGAAGTCGCTTTTCCCCCTTTTACCACACCCAGGGGAGCGATCAAACTCAGCGATGCCCTGGGCGCTTCTCAAAACAGGCCTCGGAGATGAATGTGTTTGAGAGCGTCGACTCCCTCTTTCCCCCACCGAGGGCCTGGGCTAGGGTTGGGTCGGGAGGGGAATGGCAGATTTATTTGTTAAATCAGTGTTAATGTTTCAATTACAGCTTCCATGCAACGTTGTATTCGTCTCAGAGGTACAACATAGTGATTAAACCTTTGAATGGTTTTCGAAGTGACCCCCGCTCTCCCCAAAGTCTAGCACCTGCCGGACGCCATACCCAGGTCCCGGGCGTTTTGCCCTGGGAAGCCCTTCTCCATCAACAATGGAGAAGCCACAGCCTCGCAGGAGAAACAGGCGCGTTCCCATCAAACAGAAAAGCCAGGGGAAGGGAAGGGGAGACTAAGTTCTGGGGGTGAGGTTTCTGTTCGCCTGGTGCTGGGAGCTGACTCCGCCTCCCCTAAGTGGAGGGAGCCAAGCTCCTGCCCTTCCCTGAGAGTGACTTTCATCTGGAAGATGCTAATGGGAGCGGCAAACAGCTGCAGAGCAGGACCAGGGGGTACTGCTCTGAGCTCCGGGTACCAGGAGCTCAGCCCCGTCGGTCTGACCTGCGGCTCTCTTCTCCCCGGAGCCTGTCACTACCGCAAAAACTCAGGGCGGCATTTTGCTGATGTGCCCAAAACGGTCTCAGGGCTTTTGAATGCGGTGGGGCCGTAGGTAGGCGCCAGGGACCACAGTCCAGGGGAAGTCTCGTCCGAGCCACTTTGATAAGTGAACCGCGCGCCGAAGCTCCGTAATTGCTGCCTGGTTCCCCCCGCTGTTCCATTCAGCGGGGTCCTGCGAAAGGGCATTAATCAATCACAAGCCATGTGGCAGTTTTACATTTTGCTGGCTTAACAAAACGCGGCCCTAACAAGGCATCCCCCGCCTCCATCCCGGTGAGCGGACGCCGCGGCGCCGGGTGCTAATAGGCGGTCGATCTCTCTAATTGTGCTCTGAAGAATGTCCCTGTTTAGCTCGGGGTCGATGGACAAGTGGAGTATCTACTCTTCGAAGTGCAGGAGTACAAAGGGCCTGTCGACTCGTGGGGTCTCAGGTTTGACCAGCGAAAAATGCATGCAAATCGGGGAAGGCCCAGTGGGTCCGGTCACCGGGAACTCACCCGCAGGCTCATTGGGAACTCGGTCCTGGCGTATGGTGGCAACATCCCGTGACTGCCATCCGAAAAATTCCTCTCTGGCTTCTGTCCGTCCAAGGTGGCGTCTCTTCTCGGGACTCCTGACCTTTGGGGCTGCATATGGCTGTGCTTTGGGGGGTGGGGAGGCCTGTTCTGGGTGGGGCTGTGTGTTCACCGCAGGCCTGGTCTGTCCCCTTGAGACATGGCAACCAGAAATGTCTGTGCACACGGACAAGCGTCTCCGGGGAGGCAGAGCTGCTCCCCGTGGAGAGCCCCTGGGGGGAGACCACGGAATGACGTCTTGTGCACACGTTGCTGGACACAGTTACTTTATCGGGACAGCGAGATACGACGGCGTCTCCCCGCTGGGCCTGCTCTCCCGAGTCACCAGGTGCATTTCAATTTGTGTTCCCGTTGCAGCCCGTCTCTCGGCAGGCTCCTCCCACTTGATCAGAAGAGCAGGGGGAGCCGCCAGGTGGGGGGGGGGGGTCAAATCCGCATCGTCCGCTGGGAGCAGGGCCCAGGGCAAGCAAGCCTACGGCCCTGAATGAGGTCCAGCCTCAAGCATGGGCTTTCCGGCCTGCTGTCTGGGTGGATTTAACTGGGCGGGTTCCTTAACCTCCCCACCCCCTGTCCCTGACCTTCAGGGCAGGCACGGTGCTGCCATCCAGGGCTGTTGTGCGTCCCAGGGGAGGTAACGCAGGTAAGGCCTCAGGCCCAGGCCTGGCATGGGGGGAAGCTTGGCGGTGACCGTCCCTTCGGTCATCCCCACGGCCGCACGAACCCTCTGCGTTTTTGGTCGTTATTAACTCCTGCGTCCTCCGCGTTGGCCCACGAGTCTCTGCACGGCAGGGCCCGTGGGCACGTCCGGGTGCCCCGCTCGGGGCCGCCCACCACAGAGCCTCTCCGCAGACGCCGCGGAACGAATGCCACGTGGAGAAACGGGTGGGAGGGAGAGCCCAGAGACGGTTGCGGGGCGGGGGGTGGGATCCAGGTGCCGCCATGCCTGTCCCAGCATCGGAGCCCAGGGACACCACCCAAGTCCCAAACGAGGGACAGTTCTGGTCCCCCAGCTCGGCAGGGCCCCCTCCCTCCCTCTTCCCGGCCATCTCGACTTTCCAGGGCCAGAACAAACCTAATCAGCCCCCTGGTGTGACCACCTGCGGCTCTCACACATCTGCCGGGGGGGGGGGGGGGGGGGGGGGGGGGGGGAACCGGTCCTACCAACCTGCGGGGAACTTTCACAACTTGGCTGCAGAGATGAGGAACAGTGGGCTGCTCTGCCAGGGGGACGTTGGGAGAATGACTTGCTCTCCGATCAACAAGCAGATGGGGGAGCAGAGTAAATGTTTTCCTGTAGATGCGCTTTTAAAAAACGCACGATCAGAGAGAAGGGGTTCCAGCGAGGGCTGGTGGTTTGTCTTTGTTGCTGTCACAAGGAGAGACCGCGGTCGCTGCTGCACAACTTGTCACGCACATGGCGAGGCTCGCGGGAGAGCCAGCAAGAGGCTGCAGGCTGCTCTCTGTTCTCCCGGAATCAAACACGAAACAGAATTTTCAATGTGGAGGCTGCAGCCGGGAGGGAGGCGGGAGGCGGGAGGCAGGAGCGGCTGCCTGAAGCAGCTGCAGGAAAAGCAAGCTTAACCCAGGCGGGCGGCGGGGACCCGGCGTGGTCCCTCCTCCCCGGCACGCCTGGCTGCTTTCCTGTTCGGAAGCGGACGGAGGTGGGTCCCGTCCTAGGGTTTCCGAGCGTCTGGAGGTCAGCGATAAGGGTATCAATATTCCAGCAAGATCACGCTTCCTCCTCTCCAGCGCTTTCCTCTCAGCTCGCTGCCGTGGGAGGCAGACACCCGGGGCGGTGCGTCGGCCTGTTGAAAACACGTGATCGTCTGCGAGAGAGACGCCCTTACCTGAGGTCTCTTGGTGGAGAAATGAGAAGTCTCAGGACCGCCGACCGCCATGCAGTAGGGCCGACCGCCGACCCTTGGAGAGGGTTTGGCCGCATCGCCTGGGCTTGGAGAGGCGGCAGAGACGGCGTGTTCAGCGAGGTCCAGCCTCGCCGCTTCCGCCGTGGGGTCGTTCTGGTTCAGCATCGGGTCTCCTGTGAGCGTGGCGAAGCCGGAGTGGACCAGCGTGACCGACGACCCAAAGCTGCCTGTAAAACGCAAGAAGGCAGCAGGCCGTGCCCTTCCTAAACAGACCCACACGTGACAAATCAGAGACGCGGAGTTGAGTCAGTGGGGGCTTCAAGGTGACAGGGCCAGTTCTGAGGCCGCAGGCCACAGGCGGCCTCCGACGGGTGCCAAGGCCCAAAGTCCATTTTCAGGGAAACGTGTTAGAGAAATCATCAGGTTGTTACCTGTAGGGACTAGAGAGGAACCCTTTAGGGTCCAGAGATTAGGAATGATATTCTTATTAGTGTTTTTGATTATTTAAATGGTTAATTTGAGAATGTAATAAAACACCTCCCCCCCCCGCCCCCGGTAAACCGATAAACATATTTCCATTCTCAGTTAAACAGTAATGAGTCTACTTTGGTGCATATATTAAAAGTCGTTCTCCGCTCATTTAACAAAAAATTCAGAATGATTAAGTGATTTGCTTCTGGCCAAACAGCTATTTACAGACAGAACCAGGTTGAGGAGTCTGGTCTCCTGAGATCTCATCTAATTATTTTTCTCTTGATCAAGAGGAGAGTTTCGTATCTAGGAGGCCGAAGGGAAGTGGAAATTAACTCCACTCTTTTGTTTTTTGGGTTTTTTTTTTGTTTGTTTGTTTCCACACCATGCAGCGAAGCCAAGAACCGCACACATTGTAACAACATGTGTTTCTACAACAACGGTGTGTTTTCGTCCAGCCCCCACGTGTGTGTGTCCCCCCCGGCTGAGCGGATTTCTTTGTCTCCCCAAGTATCCTCCCTTCTCCCTGCTTCTCTCCAGTGCAGAGCAAGCTCCTGAAGCACTGTCACCCGCGGGGCTGCAGAGCACGGGGCTGGCTAATTTGATCGTCAGGGGCCCCTGCTTCTTCCCAGCCAACTTTACGGGGAAAATGACACGGATGAGCCAGAATTTGATTTTCTGAACTGGGCCCTGAAGGCGGAACCTGGGTGCACAGGCACCTCATTGTACGCCCCGCCGCGGATTAAAAATGAGCTTGTCTTCTCTTGTTGGAGCTGAGATGCACGGACGGAAACACACAGGTCTCTCTCCAAGCTCCCTCAGGGAACTGTCCCCCGTGGTGAGATGTAGTCGGGTGCGGGGTCCGAGGAGCCCGGCGAACATGGTGTGGGGTGGGCAGGATCGCTCCCCAGAACCCCAACCGGGCACCTGGGTACCGTGTGATGCCTAGTGCAGCCCAAACTGGCAATTAATTTATGACTATTGACCAGTTTGTTTGACCCTGGCTCTTTCTCTCTCTTGGCCGTAGAGTCTGCTCCAGGAAAAAGACCCGGGACGGTCCCCGGTGGGGGCCTCTCTTTCCATCACGGGCTGGCACGTGCCTGCTGCAGACCAAACTGGCTGCCCTGGATTCACCGGCTCAACTCCTCAGCATGAAACGGGACATCTCCGAGGGTTGGAGACACCCCCTCCCTCTGCCGTGGGTGGGTCAGGGCTTCACCAGCCCTCACGCTGCCTGCTGGTGTCCCCGAGCCACAGGGGAGGGTTATCGCGTTGGTATCGGCGCGATCCTGAGAGTGCTGTCACTCCGCTGTTATTCCGCACGGGGTCGGCCTGATTCTGGGGCCGAAACTCCGGTTCCCGAAGTTTTGTGGTCCTGGTGGACGCGCCTCCAAGCTTACGTACGCTGTTGCCATGTTTATTTAAGCCAAGAGTCCATCAGGTTTTGGGTGTGTTTTGTCTTCTTCATTTTTTGTTGCATCTTTGCTCTCTTTGCCTTTTTAGTCCCCTTTCTCAGTTCTAAATTTTGCTTCAAAACAAGAAAACAACGGAAAAATGACGACAAGCTGCCTTTAGTGTCTTAAACCCCCGATGGCACACGGGTCCTGGGCTTTTACCTCTGCAAAGGGGCCGCCTCCTCGACTCCAGGCCCTTCTCTGTCCCCTCGGCAGGGGAGCCGAGGTCACACCGCTCCCCAGCCAAGTGGCGCCCTGTGCATCCCCGTAAGGAGTCAGCGCCGGCACCTGAACAGAAGCGCCAGGGCGTCGGGGGCTGTTTGCCGACACTCTGCCGTCGTTTATGTTCTGAGCTGAGACAACTGCCCCCTACGAAGCTGCTGTTAGAATATCTCCCTGGGGAAAGGCTGAGACCCGGCTCTGACCTCAGGAGGAAATGGACTTGGTTGTAAACCACCCTGGGGGTGCAGAGCTCGGCGGTGGCGGCAACGGAAGGTCCGTTTGCCTGCAGAGCCCCACTCAGGGCGCACCAACGTGACCCTGACCCAGCCTCCCGGGAGGGGCAGGTGCCGAGCCCCACCTGAGCCCAGGTGCCCCAACTCGGGGAAAGTGGTGTGATGGCGTGGGATCGGAGCCCAACACGTGACACATGGATCCACAGAACCACAGCGATACTGGTGAGTGTGAAGGGATCCCCGAGCCGAGGAGGATGTGAGCCCCAACGACTTGATGAGGTGACCCGCACTCAAGGTCGGGGGTTGAGGACAACAGCTGACTCCAAGTGGGGGCTGGCGCCCTACGGGGTGGGAAGGGGGGCAGCGAGTCACTGCAGCGGGGAGACCCAGGAAAGCCCGGTGATCGAGGTCCCGCCAGCCAACAGCCGGGAGTCAGGCCAACACCCTACAACCCTTGACGTGAGTGATGTGACCAGAAGGGCACTGGGCCACTCTGTGTCCTTCCTTCTCAAAACCGACAGCTGGGGCCCGATCACGCCAGAAACACCAGGCCCACTCCATGTGAGGGATGTTCCACCGGCACTCCTCCAAGCTGCCACGGTCACCCACGGCAAGGCACACGGTCACAGCCCGGAGGGGCCCGAGCAGACGTGGCAGGCACAGGCCGAGCCGAGTGGCGGGGTCCCGCACAGAACGCAGACGTCAGGTAAACACCTGGGGGGCCTGCGAGTGAAGTGTGGACTTCGGGGAATGGGGGTGACGTTTGCTGACTGATGCCCCCCACTGGTGCTGGAGGCTAATAACAGGGGACCTCCGGCGTGTGGGGTGTGTGCGTTCTTTACACGCTCTTTACGATAGTTCTGCACGCCTAAAGTTGTTCTAAAATTAAAAGTTCACTTAAAAACTGGTGTGGAAAGTTTCGGGCAATGTCGCAAGATCGTCCTGCTGGAAATACATTCAAATCAAATGGCCACCTTTGTGATCGTGCCCATTTTGAGGGAAGAAGAGCCGGGAGGGTGACTTATGACTATTATTTTTTAAACGCTCGCCCAAGGATACGCTTATTGAATTTAAAGAGAGAGGAAGGGGGAGGGGGAGAGAGAGAGAGACAGAGAGAGAGAGAGAAACATCAACGTGAGAGAGAAGCATGGACCGGTTGCCTCCCATACGAGCCTCATACGCGCCTAGACCAGGGATTGAACCTGCAACCTTTGGACCACGCTCCAACCAACTGAGCCACCCGGCCAGGGCTGGGAGGGTGACTTATCGCCGGTCAAGGCTGGTTCTCAGCATCTTCCCTTCGAGAGCTTTTATTACAGTCACGTCTAAACGTGACAGGTGACGAGACCGAGGCTTGCAAGGTCCGGGGCACAGCTCGCAGCCGCCGCCCCCTGTGTGGGAAGCGGGGTCCTCTGCTTCCCCTGCTGGCTGCAGGCATCTCTCTGATGGGGAAAGGGACGGGGGAGTTATTCAAAGAGGAAACAAAAGTGCTCCCCCCTTCAGAGGCCTTCTCACCTTTGCCGAGAAGCACCCCGCCGCCCCTCCCACCGCAGCAGGGAAGACCGAAAAACCAGGCTGCGGCGCAGGGCGGTGGCCCCATCGCGCAGCCTGCGGAGGCCAGTCAGACGCCCGTGTGGGGTGGAGCGCTGCGTCCGGTCTCTCGGAGCTATTAAAACACAGAGCAGACACCTGGCAACGAGGGCGCCGAAGAACCGTAGAAATGAGTACAAGGCCACCACCAGCCATGTCCACATGACATGGTGGGAGTGACGTGATGCACCGAGACCCTTCCCGGCCGCTGCTGGTGGCTGCTGGTGGGGGAGGGGTGGGGCAACCCGCCACTTCTGAGCCCGCACCAGCGAGGCCTGCAGCAGCCTCCCCCTGCTCTCAGCCCAGGGGCATCTCCTGGCGTCTGCGGCTTCGCCCACCGAGAAAGGCTGCGGCACACTTGATACTTATCCGACCTTCTGCAGAGCGGATTTGCAGCTCCCGGCGCCGCGGGGAATTTCAATGCCCAGCGACGTGTGGCGGGGGAGCCCGCCCAGGAGAAGTTTCGGGAGGCCAACGCCGGTCCCCCCAGGGAGGGTTTATTAATACTCGCTCTTGTCTGTGGCATCGGGATTATAAATCAGGTTCCGTGGAATGCGGTTTAAATTGTGTTACTGTGTCCGATCCTATCTCTGTCCATTTTCTGAATCTGCTGAGGAACTTCTTGAAAAATATATAGAAAATGAAGTTTCTATGGGAACGCAATTTTTTTTTTTATTCCCGGAAAATGACAAATGAAATAGGAACCATCCCGACCAACCTCTCTCTTTATTTGTTTCCCCTCTGAGTGTGGAGCTCTGTCTCAGCTCGGCACACGAGGGTGGCAGGCGTGGGCCGCGGGCAGGGGGCCCGTGGTTCTCAGTGAAGAGCACACACACGTCTGTTTCTGACCTGAAAAACTGATGTCGCCTCCCAGAGTCAGCCGGAGCCCCGGAAGTCCGTGAGTTCCATCGGTGCCCCGTGCGCAGCCCCTCCCATGGCAGCCTGGCTCCCAACACCGGGGAGCGCGAGGCTCGGCGCGCAGGTCCTGCCGGGTCACGCTATGTCACGCCACGCCACGCCAAGGTTTCATCGGGCTTGACCCTGAGCGTCCACCTCCCAGGCCAGGACCCAGGTCTCTGGGGGACAGTGGCTCAACGCGTATGAACCCCTTCCTCCCTCTGTGGCATGGAAGGCACATGGGGGGCGGGCTGGGGCTGTTTGTTATTAAGCCTGTTGGCATTCGGGATTTCGGGGGGAGGGTTTTGCAACGTGAACAGCAGGGGCCAGATTTACAGACACGAACACAATTTCAGGCCCAAGCGCACAAAACGATAAACTCCATCTGACGGCGCCCGCAGAGCCGGAGGTGCCCCTGGGGTCTCCCCGTCCAGCTCCGGTTTCCCCTCTGGGTGTTTGAAATCAGCCGCTGGGGCACATTGCCGTCCACGGGAATCGCTCGTCTTCGGAGGTTTGTCCCAGCCGGGGTGGCGGTGAATTTTTCTCTGCCTGACGATTCAGGATGCTGCTGAGACTCGAACTCTCGGCCGTGATGGCCGGGTCTGCAGACGAAGCTGAGGGACAAGTGGAGCATTAGAGGCTCACGGTGTCTGAGTCTTCCACGCCTACGAGTGCTCTGTTGACGTGGAAACCCATAGCCGGGGGAGCTGCTGATTTGCTAAATGATCCGCCTTCCTTCCTGGTCCCCAGAGGGACCCTCAGAAGCTGTGGAGGTTGGGTAAGTGCAGGTCCCCGAACCCAACCCGGCCAAACTGCTTCTTGCCCCTGAGCCTGGCAGGGAAGAATGACAGGCTGGCCGGGACCAGCATCCAAGGGAAGCTGGTCCAGGCTTCCACTGTGCTGCAGTCGCTTCAGCAAAGAAGGTTGTTGACTGACTCATCTAATTGGGAATGCTGAAAAACAGATTCAGGCATGGTTGGATCCAGGAGCTCCAACACTGGCAGGCATTGGCCTCTGCCTGTCTGGGCTGTGCGTCCTTCTGTTTGCTTCATTCTCTGGCAGGGTGTTTCTGAATGGAGGCAAAGGTGGGCCCTGGCTCCTCTGGGCTTCCAGGTTGCTTAGCACTCCTGGTCCTAGAGGCGGATGCATTTCTCCTGCCCCGGGGACCAGGTCAACCCCCCACAGGGTGTGGCCTGTTCGGACAGGGCTGACCCTGTCACCGTGTGCCCACCCCTGGCCCAGGCACCAGTCAGTGTTCACAGGGCAGGGGTGTTCTGAGCGGCCAGTGCGGAGGGTGTGATGCCCCAGCGACGGAGGAAGCCAGGCCGCGGAGGGGTGACATGAAGCCCATCAGAGACATCCCCGGCACAGCAACTGGAGGACAGCACTCAGCTGCCAGGCCCACGCCCTGCAAGGCTCGCCTCCGTTTCCCACGTCCCTGCGTCGTAGCGCCGTGAAGTCCCGGAATTTGCACGTTTCCTACTTCGCGCTGGTTAAAGGCGTGTCATGTTCCCCAGCTGGACCTCCAGGCGCTTGGGGCCCGCGCTCTACCTCGCTGATCTGACGTCTTCAACCCTGCTGTGTGCCTGCACCAGGCTAGATCGGACGGACGCACATTCTCGTGGAAAGTCCGGGGGCCCTTCGGAACGATGCATGAATGAGGGGTACAAAAGAAGTCGATTGTGCGTGCTAGAAAATTCTCGTCTGAGATTCTAATATTTGAGGCGGTCCCTCAAGGCATGCAGAGCAACTCTCTCAGAAAGCTGGAGATAAAACCAGGAAGGTGACAAGTGGAAGCCTTCGCGAGAAGCTGTGGGCCTCCCCGCCTTTGGTTCAGACACGTGCCAACGCTGAGAAAAGGGGAGCCAGGACGAGCTGTCTGCCAAACGCCTTGTCAGCGGTCCCTGAGCCTGCGGGCGCCAGCCCCGGACGGAAACGTCCCTGGAGGCAGGTTCCGTGACACCTGCCGAGGATGCTCCCAGACACCCGGGGAGATGAAGGCTCCGTCTCATTAAAGAGGTATCTAGATTTATCAAATGGTGGAAGGGCTTATTGCTTTAAATGGAATTGTCTAAGTTTTATTTTAGCTCTGTTGAACCCCCCGAGGCAAAATAGGACTTTTCATATGTCTTTATTCCCAGCTCAGCAACAAACCTACAACTTAATAAACTTTTTCATCTTGGGACAGCTGGAAGTTTGCAGAGAGACGGTGAAGAGGGGGCAGAGAGCTCCCGCCCAGCCCAAGCAGGGCCCCCCCGACAATCAGTTTCCGTGCGAAATGGGGCTCATCACTCACAATTAGGAACCGAGACCGAGAGACAACCAGGATCTGAAGTACCACCTTTCCAGAGTCCCCTGGCTCCTCCTTCACGTTCCGATCCTGTCCCAGGATTACCAGCCGGCACCTACGGTGCGTTCAGCTGCGGCGTCGGTCAGCTCCGGCCGCCACGAGGGAGTCCCGTAGTCGCGGTGGCTCGAATGACGGACGTTTACTTCTCAAGGTCCCCGAGGCGGGGTCCTGGGGGAGGGGCTCCTGCTGGCCTGCGGTCGGCGGCCCTCCGTCCTCCCGCGTCGGGGAGAGGGCGGGCTCTCTGGGCCGGTTCCTTACTCGGGCACTAACGCCGTCACATCGGCGGGGCCCCACCCTCACAACCACGTCTGCCCCTCATCCCGTCCCTGAAGGCCTCGGCTCCGAAGGCGGTCTCACTGGGGGTCAGGGCTGCAGCCGGAACCTGCTCCCATCCACGGCAGGTGCCGCGTCGTCTTCGGCTCCTCCCGGCCAGGAGGGCGTCTCGGACTTCCCTCGCTGGTGGCCCCTCGGCCGTGGGAGGAGGACTGGAGGGCATTCCGTGGAATGTCTCTCCGTGGGGGTTGGTAGGCTGTTCTTCTTGTGAGTGGATGGGGGTCCTGGGTTTCGGGGGGAAAGACCACAGAGGTGAAGGTGCCATGTCCATCCGTCTTATCGAGGGTCCGTACCATCAACATGGCCGATGTTGACCTTGATCAAGGCCAAGGTCAAGTCTGTTAGGTTCCCGTGCTGTCCAGTCCATCATCTGTGGAAGTACAGGCAGCCCACGCCGGAGGAGCAGAAGCTCGCTCGCTTCCTGAGACAGCGAAGGTCCACACGGCCTGGGATTCTGCCGCCATAGAGGCCGGCCTGTTCCCATCCATCCGGTCGGCCAGCCGGTCCGTCCACTGGAGAATGGCATTAGGGTCTGAGGTCCGGCACCCGGTCTGCTGGTGGCCACTGGGTGGCGTTTCTCCAGGGTCTTCTCACTCGGCAGAGCAGGACATGCTTCGCATGGGTGTGCTGGCCCTATACACACACACCTGTGGTATTTTACATGCAGCCCCCTTCCAGCTGACCTCTCCGTGTCAAGCCCCTCACCCTGTGGGCCGTCCTCCCCCCGCCTTTCTCCGCCTTTCTGTGGCTCTCCCCGCGCCCCCCCCCCACCGCAGTGAGGAGCCCGGCTCCCCCTCCCCCACCCGTGCGTTCGTTCAGTGAGTCGACGCCAGTGCCCACATGCAGAGGGATCAGGATGGTGAATCTTGAGGGGACGTGTCTCAGCCCACCAGTGGCAGCGTCCTGGGTGGGCATGAGTGGCACCAGGGCTGGACAGCGCGGTGGGTGGGGGCAGCTCTGGGTTTGGGCAGCTACACCGTTTATGGGGCTTGCGGCAAAACCAGAGGCCTGCCTGGCGGAGTCCAGGGGAGAGGCAGGCAGACGGGCACGGTGAGGATAAGCCCAGGGAAGAGGGGGGGCCGTGGGGGACAGATTCCAGACGCACCGCTCACGCCGTCCCTCGGGACCGGGGCTGGACCACAGTCACAGACACAGCCCCGCCGGGATGTCGAGTGCACGGTGGGCGTCTGCACTGTGAGCCGGCTGGGGGTGCGCCGGCGTTCTCCCCGCCATTTTCATCCTCTTGTTAAATCTTAGCGTTGTGTAACGTGTTCACCAACGCTTCACCACGTGCAGCCGCAGGGCAGGTGCTCCTGCCTGGCCTCGCAGTGCGGGGGTCCGGAGCCCTGGGGAGGCCCCGGTGTGCCGGCCTTGCGCCTCCTTCACGCCAGCCCTGCGCTTCCTCCCGTCCCTTCAATGCCCGGGTCGGCGCTCACCGGCTTCCTGGGGGGAACCTGGTCTCCGCGTTCCGCCGCAAAGGTGCGCCCCGATCCCTTGTTCGAGGGTCTAGAAAACACGAATCTGATCTGCAGAGACAAGCAGCGCAGCAGCAGCTGCCGGGCGCGGGGCAGGGGTGGGGTCAGGTGGGAGGGGACACGGGAGCACTGGGGGATGATGGCTCCCTCTCGCATCTCGATAGGGGCGGAGGCTCCACGGGGGCACTTGCTTGATGAAACGCGGCGAAACGCAAGCACAACGGATGCTTTTATTGTGCCTGAGGCCACCACCCGCTCCTCCGGCTCCCCGCCCCTCCTTGGAGAACCAGATTCTTTCCGGGCCTACACGTACCAGCGCCGGGTCGCTGCCCTGACACCCGGGCACGGCCCCGTGTCCCCATTTTCCTGCTCACACGAGAGTCCCCTCGCTGCTTGCCCTCTGGGCCTCTACACAGGGTCCCCTCTGCCTGGAACAGTCGCCCCCCTGCTTCTGTCTGACACCCCCAGTGGTACCCAGGCTTCTGCCCAGACCTCCCGCCTCCAGGAAGCCGCCTCTCAGCTGAGCGCCCACCCTGGAGAGGGTGCTGAGGGACCGGACGCTGCGGTCGCCCTCGGCCTCACAAACCACCACCCGAGGGACGGGGAGCCCCAGGAACACGGGGCTGCATCGTTCTCACAGTCAGCGCCCCCCCCCCCCAAAGTGCGGGTCGGAGGCAGGAAGATGGTGCTCTTCAATCTGAATTTCTCTAATGCGATCCCTAATACAAAGTTTTTAAATTTTTCATGAAGAAAAGCATAAAAAATTTAAATTGAAACGATTAGGAGTGACATCCTGGTAAACAAATGTCCGGACCGGCCAGCCCGGTACCGGGGACGGCCGCGCTGGCCCCGGTGTCCCCGCCTGTGCTGGCCGGGACCTGCGGCCGCCTTTGGAGCCGACGCCGGCAGCTCTGGAGTTTGTTTTGAGAGGCAGGTGTCTAGGGCTTGTTGGCGTCCTGCTTGCTCACTTCGGGGTGTATTGGCTTGAATTTTTTATGTATGCCCTCATGAAAAATTAAACCAGAACATTCTTAGCCTTTTGCGCTGCTCTCTGTCAGTGGATTGATAAGGAACGCCAGTTCCAAGGAGTGAAGAGCCGCCGTAAGGTGCTCGAGACGCGTGCGGTGCTGCAGGCGAGAGGAAGCCGGGCCCCCGCGCTCCCCTTTCCCCCTGCGGGCGCTGGCCCAGGACCTGCTCAGAGTGGGGGGCGGGGGGCACCATGGTCGGGAGACGGGGGGCCGCCTCCTTGGGGGGGAAGCAAAGGATGGGATCCCTTCATGCGTGCGTCTGAGTCCCGGACAAACACTGACAGCAGAGAGATGCAGATGCATGTGAGACAGGTAAAAAGATGTCGTGGGAATTGGCTCATGGGGGCGGAGCAGCCCCACAACCCGCCACGTGCAAGGCCACGTACAAGGCAGTGGTCTCATTCAGGTGGCATCCAAGGGCCCGAGAATCAGGGTGCTGGTGGCCTATGTCCCCGCCAGGCGATGGTCGCATCCCGGCTGGAAAGGAGGAAGCAAACCCGCCCTTCCCCCGTCCGTGTGCTCTGCTCAGGTCCTTGGCAGGCTGGTGGGTGCCTACTGGCTTCTCCACTCCGCCTGCTGGTCTAGATGCTGGTCTGTCCCGGAGACCCCCTCACGGACACACCTGGGCGATCCTCATCCTCGTCAACATGACACGAAATCAACCGTCACACTCCAGGAGCGGAGCCCGGCCCACACCTTTGTTTTTGGCTCAGCGAGACCCATCTGACCTCTGGGCCTGCGTTGTGAGAAGCCGCTGGGCTGGTGCAGCAGAGGGAGAAGCAGGACGGGGGGGAGCCCCACTGTGATGGGGGGGGCGCGATCAACAGCCCCAGCTGACGGGGGCGCTCTGGAGCTGAAGCAGCCCATTTGTGCCCCCCTGCGTGGTGCTGGGACGGCCGGGCCCTCACACCTCTGCACTCATCGGTCATCAGACTGGGCTGTGTGGGCAGGGTGTGACCCCTGACCCCTGGTGAGGAAGCGCCCCACCTCACGGCTGAAGGTCTCCTGCCTGCACGCAGCCCACCAGCAGCTGCTGGGCAGGGGGTCGGGGTCAGCCCATGCCCACCCGGGCGAGCCGGGCTCCGGTTTCCCACTGGCAAGACCGAGGTGATAGCGTTCCTGCCCCTCCGGGGCCTTGCGGGGTTGAGCGGGAGACTCCAGGGAGAGCCCTCAGCACGGTGGCTGCCGTGGTCTCTGGGGCTGGGGCCTGCGGCGCGTCCTGAGGGTGGAGCCCCCAGGAAGAGGCCGGAACACCAGCTCTCTCTCCTCCCACCGATGCAAGGATGCAAAGAGAAGGTGGCCGTCTGCACCCCGAGAGGGAGGCCCCCCCGGAACCCAGGCGTGCTGGCACCCCGATCCCAGACCTCAGCATCCCAACCTTGAGAAATAACTGTCTGTTGAAAGCCGCCAAGTTCACAGTATTTTTATGCAGCAGCCTGAGCGGGCGCAGACGCCCACCGGCACACGGTAAGTGTTAACGAACGCGAACGAACCAGCCCTACTTATTCCGCACATAGTTGTCACAGCTGCGTGGCTGCTGCTGTGGCCGACACAGAATTCTTTCCAACGGCCGAGCCCGCGCTGTCCCGGCTGCGCGCCCACGGGCCCCGCTCGGCCGTCGGCGCTTGCGTGGAAGTTCAAACGGTCCCAACGTCAACCCGGGAAGAAACACTTGGCGGTGGAGGCCTTTCATCCTCACAGCCCTGGCGTTGAAAGCCCATGCATAATTTAAAAAAACGGTGTATTTTCAATTATTTTTGAGTTTCCCCAACAAGAGGACTTGGTGTGTGTGGCTGTTGATGCAAGCAGGTGGTCATTAAAACCTTCCCGCGCTGACCCTTCCTTCAGCGCAGAAACTAAATTAAATCTTCTTCGTGGTAAATGAGACCTCTTGGGGGAAACATTTTTAAAAAAAGGGTTCGCGCAGTTTTCCAGCAACTGGAAAAGAAAGAAAGAAAGAACGGAGGGAAGAAAGCGCCAACACAGGCTTCGATGGCACAGTCTTTGCCAGATGGAAGCCGTGGCCTACGCCCCAAGAAGAGGAAGAGCGTCCCACGCCGCAGAGGCAGGGCTGGGGACACGGGGTCCGTGACCGGTGTCCGCACCGTGATCTCACCGATGCATGGCTGACGTCGAGGCCAAAATCGACCGTGTAACCGAAAGCGTTGGGCGATATTGTCTAAAAAAAACATCAGCTGCCTGTTCCGACGTGATCGCGTGACCATGAAATTAACTCGGGTCCTTGCAGGGGGCTTTGAAACGTCTTCTGGAAATAACAGGACCGGCCGCCTGATGAGGCAGACGTCAGCGGCGCCTTGGTGGAAAGTCGGGGCAGACCAGCTTGATTATCCCGGATGACGCGTTCAGGGGCCGAACTCCTTCCAGGTTCCAGGCTCGCCGTCTGTGCAGCCACCACGTCGCAGCCACGGAGGCCGACACGTCAGGCCACGCACGGCCCTGGTCACAGCGCTTGACCCCTCGTCCAACCCCCGCATCCGGCTCTAAAAGCTCTGCCTGAAGTGTCCGGGGAAGTAATTCGGTGGAACGCGGCCGTGACTGGTGCGTGGCCTCGGTGGGGTCCTGTTCTCCCCCTTCCGCCCCGGGGAGCTCGCGCACGCCCAGGTTCCCGTTGCCGCGGCCGTCACCTGTGACCGCCCTCTGTCCGGGAACGAGGTTCTGACGTCGCTGACGAGGGGCACAGGGTGGAACCGCTCCAACCGCACGATTCATGGGCACAGACGTCCTCAGTGTGAATGTCGCACAGCGAGGGAGTGTCCCCAGGAGAGGGAGGAAGAGTGCCCTCCAGCCCTTCCCTCCGGGGACCTCCCCTCCTTGGGGGGCGGAGGGGGCGTCGGCCCTGAAGGTGTGCGTCTGTCCTCAGAGTGCAGTCCCGACTCCTCAGCATCTCTGCGGAGCGAAGCCACAGAGACCCGCGCGCACACACTCACACTCACACTCACACACGTGTCTTTTTTATATATAATCAGGAAGTAGGATAGCGTCTCTCTTCGGGTTTTTAATACCTTGGTGCTAACGATCAGTGATTGTCCCCCCTGGGTGAGTTCTGCCTCCCTCCACAGGGGACATTTGGTGATGCCTGGGGACATGGTTGTGACACCCTTGGGTGGATGCTACTGTTATCCAGTGGGTGGGGGCCGGGGATGCTGCTGAGCCTTCGCAGTGCCCAGAACGACCCCCGACAGAGGCCCAGCGGCCCCCAGGGTCCGCGGCGCTGAGCTGAGACACTCGGGGTGGCGGTGGCACCGACGGCGCGGGTGCTCACTGGCCAGGCCCCCGTGAGTGCTTGGGGGCTTCCTGGGTGTTCACGACAGCAGGGCATCCAGGGACACCTTCCTCTGACGTGTCAGAGGCCAAGGGTTCAGGCCCCCGTGTCTCAGCAGCCTGCACCCCACGCCCAGCCTCTAGCACAGAGCTGACTGACGGCAGGTGCTCTGAACAGGTGTGTCGGACGAAGGCACAGCGCCAGCGTTGATCTCTGCCCACGCCGTTATTGGAATATTTCCGCGTCATCTTCCCCCGACCCTGTCTTCGTTACGGACGGAGGTCGTTATTCACCTCCCCAGCCTGAGCGTCCGGAGCGGCCTGAACACAGGGGTGAGCATGCCTGACCGGAAGGAACAAAACGGGGGGTTTCCTCCTGACGTCTGAAACGCACGGAAGCCAGCATGCAAATTAAGCAGGGAGAGTCGAGGGAAGATTGATTAGACGTTTTGAAATGGAGAGAAATGTATCTTTTCTCCTGATGGGAGATGCCGTCGCTGGTTGCGGGCTATTCATATGCCATCTGTGTCCCAGCAGACGTCCTGGGAGCAGAAATTAATCCATCAGCTTCCTGCGCGGTGGCCAATGCTGTCAGCTTTCTCGTCTCCGAAACTCTGACGGCGCGGAGCCGGGTGAGCGGCAATGCAAACAGAGGCGGGCCCCGGGCTCCAGGTGCCTGAGCAGATTAACCTGATTATTGATTCGCTGGCTTGTGAATTAATGAGTTATCCCTATTAATTATGTGCGGGTCTTCATAAACAGCCTCCTTGGAGTTCCCCGTGATAGAGTGAGCTCAGGGGAGAGCAGAGCGAGGCTCGGCCGCACACGGAGGCGTGGGGTTTCCGGGGGCCTCTTCCCCCCAGGGGGACGCCTCCGTCTTCCCCACACTCGTGGGACGTTGGGGGAGTCAGGGCAGACCATTTCTGCTGGGCTGCCCCTCCGCCCCCCACTCCGCTTCCTCTGACGGCTTTTAGGAATGGCTGACCCTGAATCTGAAACCTCCAAGTGGTCAGAGGGTTCTCTGGACAAGAGCCACCGCTGAGACCGTGGACACACGGAGTAGGTGCCTCTTCTGTGCATCCCCAAGGTGGCCCTTCAAAGGCGCTGAAGTGACCGTGGTCTCTCCATTGTGTGCACAGGGGCTTTTGGAAAGCGCAGCCTGGGGCTGAACCCTCACCGCCTCCCCTCCCTGGTGCCTGCAGAGGCTGATGTGGGGCGGGGCCTCACTGACGGTCAGTCCAGTCGGCCAACCAGGTTCCTGGGGCCAGCCTAGGGGTGGGGGTGACGCCCCTGGGAGAGGGCACCCCCTCAGTGGGGACATCCTGCTCCCAGAGAGGGGATAGTGCCGGGACCCCTGCCCACTCTAGGTGCTCCCCACGCCCAGCCCCTGGCCTGCAGGGCCTCCAGCCCCTGCCGAGCAGCTGCCCGGCCCCTGCACCTGCTCCCACCTCTGACCCGGTCAGGCAGGTCCATCTACGTGGGGCTTCACCCGCGGACCCGGCCTCTCCCACCTGGGGCTCGCACAGACTGTGGGATGGCTCACTCAAGGGGACCGCACCCTTCTCCGGTAGAAACACGCCCCTGCCTTAAAGACGCATTTCTGCATATTGCCGTAAAAATTCGGGAAACAATGACAAATAAAAGTGGGTGACGGGTGCTGTATCTCGAAGCGGGCGCTCCGAAACCACAGAAAATACAATTACGGCACCTCATGTTCTAAAACGCTACTCACAACACCAGGAGCCCTCAAAGCTTGTCTGGAACGGAGCTACCGAGACCAAACAAGTCCTTTCCGGAGAAAATGATGAAATTCTAGGAAAGAAAGAAAACGACTCGGTCTTCTAGTTCCTGGGCCGAACGTGCACCCGGCAGCTTTCAGGTCCCAGGGGCTGCCTGGGCACCAGAGTCCTGCCTCATGCAGCACATCAAGCTACGGCGGGTAGATCCTGCGCTGACAAGTTGCAGGGAGAAGAAACCGGAGCGAGGAGAGGAGGCTGCGCTGTGTGGGGCGGGACACTCAGGGAAGGCCCGCCCCCCAGTGAATCCTGGTCACGTGACTTTGAGCAGAGCCCCCCCCCCCTCGCCCCCCAGGCAGTGAGGGAGGTGCTAGGAGGGCCTTTGGGGGAGCCCTCCCAGACAGAGGACAGAGTGGCACTCACGCCCCAGGAAGGGGCAGCTGGGCCTGCGGGAGGGGAGCGAGCCGTGTGGCGGCGGGGAGTGTGGAAGTGGGGGGGTGGGGTGTGGAGCAGAAGGCGCTCTCCGCCCTGTGGGCGTGGTAAGGAGTTGGGTCTCACGAATCGTGAGCACAATCTAACATACATTTTGGGTGGATGCTCTGGGTCTGTGTGTCCGCGGGTGGAAAGGGGCCAGGCGGGGACCTGGGTGGGGACCCGGAGTCCGTCTGAGGCTGCGATGCAGGCGGAGGGCATCCGGGGTGCTGTGCCGGAGGCGGCGAGGGCTGCGCCGTCGCGGTGTCCGCTTCGAAGGCGGAGCCCATAGGACCTGCTAGTGAGTTGTCCGTGGAGCGTGAGAGAAAGTGTGTGGCCAAGGACCAGCCACGAGCCCCCGGGGGAAGGTGTTTCCATTGCCTGAAATGAATGAGACCGTGGGTGGGCACGTTCATGTAGGAGGAAGGGTATCAGGGTTCGGTTGGACCCTGCAAAGTTTTGGGGGGTGGTGAGAGTTACCACAGCGTTAGTGGCCTGTCACATTCTGGAGTTGGGAAGAAGGTGCAGGAGGTGAAGGCTGAACATAAAAACAGGACTCATCAGTGAATGTTGTAGGTGGTATTTTAACAGACACCTTGCTGGACAGAGGTCCTCAGGGACTGGTCACCGGACCTGTGGCATCGGCACCCCTGGGAACCTGCGAGAAATGCACATACTGGGCCCCCCACCCCGACCTCCGGAACCAGGAACTCATGGGTGGGAGCTGAGGTTGCCTGTGAGGAGTCCTCCGGCGAGGGAGCAGGGGCCGCCACTGCCCTCAGGGACGCGGCGTGCACCGAGCTGCGCCTTGGCACCTGCTGAGGCCCCACGGCCAGGCCAGGGCGGTAAGAGAGAACCAGCCATGGAGACGAAAAGGGAAAGCAAGTGGGGGCACCCTAGGAGGGTGGACATCCTCGCCCCATCAAGGCGCAGGTGCAGTCACCCCGAGCAGATTCTCAGGAGTGGACGGAGGGTGACGGTGATTCTGAAAGTCAGAAGACGGAGTGAAGGGGCCCAGGCGGACAAGACGCTCATGAGGGAGCCGACGGTGGGGCAGACCCGCAGAAGCCCCAGTGGCCGCAGCAGATGCGTGAGACGTGGCCTCTCACACCCGTGGGGAGAAGGTGGACTCGTTAATAGCCAGTGTGGGAGCCGCCGGCTGGACGTGTGGACCAGGATATTTTTAGGCCCCTGCAGAGCACCACACACGAAAACACATTCCAGATGGATGGAAGGCCGACAACAGGCGGAAAGCAAATGTCTGAAGACAAGATGGAGGACCCTACCTCGATCTCCCTGGGACGGGAAAAAACACCCAAAGAGAAAAGGTTGACCGCAACAGAACTTGAAATATTTGAACGGTGAAAGCCAGTTTCGCAAATTGGGAGAGAGTCTTTGTAGCATGCCCCTGGCGCAGACTGATACTCAGAATATTCAGAATGAAAAAGTAATGATTTTCTTAAAAAAAAGGATATAGGAAAAATAAGAGCCGGGCAAAATATTTTGATGGGAAACCCACGGGGAGGAGCCCCACGTGTCCCATAGACATAGGGCACCGGACGCTGGGCTGGGAGGAGGAGGAAGATGGGAAGCGAGCAATCAGAACAGACAGCTCCCCTGGCCGGGCAAAGGGGAGCAAGGTCAAGGCCGAGCTGCATGGGCTCGCTGCTCCTCTAGTAACTAAGTGTTGACAAGGAGCAGCTTGAAACAACAACATATGACCTTCCTGGAGCCCAGCCCTGCTGTGGGGAGGGCCCAGCCCCCCTCCCAGACCCCATGGGCTTCCAAACTCCTCTGCCCGTCCAGGCCACTTGCCTCCTCTCTCCCTCCCTCTCTCTCTCTCTCTCCCCCCACACACAACCAAGAAAAAGCCACGTGAACACACAGCAGGAAGGGGGTTGTCTACAAGCTGGGAATCCGGCCCTCACCAAGACGCACTGGCCCTTGCCCCTTCGCCCCGCAGTCAATGCCCAGGAGTCCCCACCGGATGCACAGACCCACTTCCAGATGAGAAGCCTGGACTCAGAGAGGACGGGTAAACCCTTCACTCAACCCAAAGCCGCGGTTCTCCCCACAGACCTTGCAGAGCCGAGGAAACAGAGCCTCCCAGTCCCGCCTGGCCCCAGTGGGACCCCGCAGCCTCCCGGTCCCCGCAGCCTCCCGGTCCCTGCAGCCTCCCGGTCCCTGCAGCCTCCGGGTCCCCGCAGCCTCCCGGTCCCCGCCGCCGGAGGGAGCACAGGGGGAGGGCGACAGGGGAGGTGATGCCGGTGCTCAGAGCCCTGTCTCCTGCTCGGCAGGAGCACCGCAGCGGCCACAGGATTTTTCTCCCATGGGTGCCCTGGCTTCTCCCCGGTCGGGGACTGGGGTGGGCTGTGCACCTGAGCCGCTGCCCCCGCGAGCTGCGCGTGAAGCCGAGTGAACAGCTGGTGTGCACACACCGTGGCAGCACGATCCGCTCTGACTGGACTGATGACACGCGTGGGTCCTCGGACACGGCCTTGTCGTGGGCGGCCCGTGCCGTTGGGCATGAACCACGGGGTCCAGTGACCCGCCACGCTCTGGCGGCGAGTCTGAAGTCAGGGGGAATGGAGCTGCCCCGCGGACCAAAATTCACGAATCACGACCCATTCCAAGTGGCTTCTTCAGAGCGGTCTTCGTCTGAAATCCGGCCATAACTAAGGCTGGGCTTTGGGGAACTGGCTGGCCTTCCGATGCGGCCGGCGGCTGTGAGGGGGTCAGCACACCCAGGCCCAGCGCGAGCAGGGCTCAAGCTCCCAGCTTCAAATGGCAAGGGTGGGGATGCAGAGAACAATGCGAGGACCAGGCAGGGGTCCTGCTCCAGGGGGATCGGCACCATTCAGACCAGCTCGAAAATGCTCACGGGTGCCCGTCCCGGCTGGACGCGGGAGAGAACGTGGCGAACCTGAGGGGCAGCCCGGGCCCCACACGCTCACTGCCCAATGCAGGTGGCTGAGAGGAGGCCGGGAATTAAGGGAGCCGCTGAGAATCACGGATTCACTCATTCTCTCATGCATCACTCACTCACTCAGTCATTCATTCATGCATCTGCTCACTCATTCATGCATCTGCTCACTCATTCATTCCCTTACTTATTCATTCATGCCCTTATTCATCACTCATTCGCTGGCCCATTCATTCACTTGCCCGCTCATTCACTCACTCATTCATCCCTCACTCACTCATTCATCCTCACTCATTCATGCATCCACTCACTCATTCATGCATCTGCTCACTCATTCATTCCCTTACTTATTCATTCATTCCCTTATTCATTCATCACTCATTCACTCACTCATTCATCACTCACTCACTCATTCATCCTCACTCATTCACTCATCCTCACTCATTCACTCATCCTCTCATTCATCCATCACTCATTCATCCATTCAGCTGCGGGGTCAGCGCCCCTCTGTTGCAGGGCGGGACCACCGGCGCTCTAGGAAGGCAGACTCTGCAGTGAGGGCAGCAGGAAAAAGCTTCCCGCACATTCTCCCTCTGCCTCATTTTACCACCATTTCTGCTCCCAGGCTCCCGGCTCCGGCCACGCTGGACTTGGGGCCCCTCTAAACCAGCCTGCTTCTTTGACCCCTGCATCACGCCCCTGGCCTGGGCAGAGGAAGCCCAGGCTCAGACTCGGGAAACCCTCCTCTCTGAGGTGTAAATGATTTGACCTCGGGCTTTAGAAACCTGGGCCGCGCTGCCTGCAGGCGCAGGTGGGCGGCCCAGAAGTGTGGGACCTCCTTGGGGGCAGGAAATGAAGGCGTTACAGGGTGGGTGGGGTCAGACCGCTCCAGCAATAATCATCCACGATTCAGGTCCCTTCCGCTGGTCTCCAGGGGGGAGGCGTGGCAGACCGGGCCCCGGAGGGACAGGGACAAGGCTTGGCATGTCAGATCTAGCCCACTGCAGGGAGGACTTCTCACCACAGAAGAGGCAGGTTCTGGTCTGTGGCTGCGACTTCAGCACCTGCCCAGCATCGTGCTCTCTCCTCACCTGGAGCCTGGGGCCCCGTGTCCTTCCACCCGCCGCACCGGCCGGGACCGGGGTGACCACGGGAACCCTCAGGCCCCTGCCCCGAGGGTTCCATTTCCTTCCTCCTCACGGCCCCGGATCCGCTAGGCCACTTATGGAAATGCTATAAAGTCCTTTTTGACATAATTTCTTCCGGAATAAAAAGGTGATCCGTTTAGAGGAAACATTGTTAAATGAGTGGCCGAATTTGGGGAAATGCTGCCCGGGAGATATTTTTTTCTTTCCCCTGATTTTGTTTCGGAAAAAACGTGAACAGAATAAAACCTGTGTGAGGAAGCCCCACCTTTTTGTCATTGAAAGGATCCGTTTGAAAATCCAGACTTTCCCTCGGCCGGGAGGCCAAGGTGACAAAGGACTCGTGAGGTGAGGGGGCAGATTCCGGACACGGGGGAGGAGGCGTCAGGCCGGTATGAAGGGGGTAGATGATCCATCTCTCGTGTCAGGAATTAAGTGGCTAAGGATGCCGCTTGGAACCAGAGTACCAGCCTGGGGGGCACAGCGACCCGGAGAGGGGCGCGATGGCCGTTGGGGCAGCAGGGGCGAAGGGCGGGGGAGAAGCGTGCAGGAGGTGGGGCGCGCTGGGTGAACGGCGCTACCGGGGTCCCAGGGGACGGGGCGCAGGGGCATGAGCTCCCACGGTGGCCCGTCTTTGGATTCAGGAAAACACCTCCCCCAGCCCCACACTCCGCAGGAGAGCGAGTGGGGGCGGCTTTTACGTGAAGGGGGGCCACGTGCCCAATTCCAGGGACCCGTGGGCGGTGCGAGTGGGAGGACGCCTCCCTCTTCCCTTCTGCGAAACGTTATTTTAAAAATGTTTGTTCCGCTTACAGTAACCGGCCATCTGCCCGTGCAAACAAGCAGCAGGCTGGAGAAACAACACACACGCCCAGCGCGGAGCGTGAGGGGAGCAGGTAGTGAGGGGGTGGGCGGGGCCCTGGGCGTGGGTCCTTCAGCCCCACGGGTCCAGAGACGCCAGGATGGGGGCTGTGCCCGCCCTGGGTGCACCTGTGTCAGGACAGCCCCGCCTGCTTCCTTCACTGGTCCTGGCAGTTTGGGCACGGGGCGGCGGTGAGGGGGGGTGGTGTCCCTGGTCTGCAAAGGGCAAGACTTGCGACATGTCCACCGTCACTGCCCCATGAGGGAGTCTCTCTGGCACAGGTGCAGGGAAGAGGGGGCGGGATCCAGATGCCACGCTTCCGGCCCGGTCCCTCTGTGTCCTGCAGGACAGCCTACCGGGACATTTCGGTGGAGATTCTGTCATGCTGGTGACCCCAACATTGACTGGGGACCCCTCCCCACTCCGACACAGGGCAGGCCTGACATTGGCATCCTCCCTCCCACCGGCAGTGGCTGATTGGACCAGCCTGGATAATTGACACTTGTGAGTCCAATCGGGTTGGAATTACTCACCACGGAGGGCTTAACACCCACAGAGAAATGGAGGTGGGCACCCACACCCACGCACGGACCCAACGAGACTGAGATGGAGCATCCGAGAGAAGTACGGACAGACGCCAGGAGACAGACAAACGGGGACAGAAGTGCGGAGCACAGCTGGCCAGAGACTCGGGGGTCCCCCGGGCAGCGGAAGGCCCATGTCCAGCTCCGCCCTGTACCGCACCCGCCACACCTCCGGCCCTTGGCTTCCACAACTCTGTGTCTTTCCAATAAACCTGCCCTTTTTACCCTCTAGCGACTTTGTGGGTTTTCTTTACCTTTGTCACAAGTGCCTTTGCCTCAGCTGGAGCCCCTCCTCGGGGCGGCAGTCCTGCCCCTGGCCCGTCAGAGGCCCTTCAAGCCGAGCCCCCACCGTGACCTGGAGCAGACCGGGCGTCACGGGTCAGGGTGCCATATGGGCTCGGCTCCTGTCCCCTTTGTCCCCAAAGCTGCGGCCGGACGGTGCTGCCACATCCACTTCCTTGGGGCCCAGCCTGGGAGAGCCAGGCCGGCCAGTTCCTACCGGGGTGACGGCAGCGACGTGTCAGCAAAGGTGCCTGAACAGATCGGAGCCCCACCTGGTAGCACAGCGGGGTCCAGGCGACCTTTAACACCAAGAGCGTCATAAATCAGGGGTCCAACCCGGAACTGTGGACACACTGCGGACACACTGCGTTTCGTCCTTGCAAACGACCCAACCAGCCTTGCCCCCGCCTCCCAGGTCCTCCTCTCCCGACTCCTCCCTTGGCCTGGCCTCCGCACGGCTACCTGCTCACGCCGTGCACATGTGAGCAGACAGAGCAAGTGCACGCACAGCGTGCAGACACGGCCTCGGCCTCGGGTCTGCCCCACGCGAGGGTCACACCTGGTGCTGGACAGGAAGGAGCTGACCGCGGCTGCGTGTGCTGGGGAACCACCGAGTCCCTGAGGGAGGGAGAGTGTGGCTCCGGGGATCGATGCACCCGTGGCGAGGACGCAGGTCCGCGTCCCCACGCTGGTGGGGAACCCACAACCCCCCCCTCAGACAGCGTGCCCGACCGGGCTGCCCTCTGACGGCGTGGAGGGCCCCTCCCCCGCGGCCTGACTTTCTTTGCCCTCAGAGGGTGGCGCTTATTATGTTTATAACTGCACTCGCGGGGCCGGGGGAGGGGAGAAAATTAAACATGCACGTGGTTTAAACTAAAGCACGCATAACGGAGTTCTAAAAAAAAATGCTTTAATGAAACCAGTCGGCCGACCTTTCACAAAAGTCGCCGTGTGGGGGTGGCCCAGGTCAGGGAACTTATGAAATTGTGCCTGTGCCTTTAAAACCCGAAAACGTTTAAGAACCGAGGTGGGGGTTGGGATCATCATGTAACAGTAATAATAATAATAATAATGAAAATGGGGTTGCAGGGGTGGACAGAGGTAGGTTCGCGGCCGCGAGTAGGCGAACCCAGAGTTCGTTCTTGTGTTATTGTGGATTTATTACGACTGGGGTTTTTCACTGCTGTTGCTAACCTGTTGCTGCGCACCCTGGCGTAACCACACGTGTGACACGCAGGGGCAGGGGTCTCAGCGCGGCAGCGGCTGCTCGGCGCCTCCGTTCCCCGGACGCTGGTGAAAGCCGCAGGGCTCTGTAAGTGGCCGTGGTCCGCTGGAAGGTTTCAGAAGAGCCAGCCTGCTCGCTGTGGGTCTGGGGTGGGAGTCGCTACAGGTGCAGAAGTGAAGGCCGAGGATGGTCTGGGCTGCCGGCAGGCAGATTTCTGGGCCCTCGGTGAATCGGGCCCCTCTAGGCTTTGGGGACAACGAGCTGTTCTTCGGCTGCCGTTGGCCAGCGTGGAGTGCAGGGGACTGAGCGCAGGGATAGCGCTGACAGCCGGTTTGCGCGGTTCAGCGATTAACCCTGAGGTGCAGCCCAACGCATGGCCGTCCAGGCTGAAGAGGCAGGGACGTGGGCAGCCACACACAGTGGCACGGTCCTGCCTACGGGACAGGGTCCCCCACGTGTGGACACGGCCCTCAGACACAGTGGATGAAGAGATTAACCTACATCTGGACCCCATGTGCAGGCACCAAAGTCCGATTGGACGGGGACGGGACCCGAGGACCGATGTCACCACTGCTGCCCAGCACACGAGCTGTTCTTCCAGCTGCCGTACTTGGAGCCAACGGCTGCCTGGCTCGGTCGCCGGGAGGGGATGAGAGTGGAACCTGCCAGCGTGGTGGCAGTGGAGCGAGCCTGTCCCCACGGTGTTCCGTGAGCGCGCAACGCCCCGCTGACCCTCAGTGACCGGTCGCAAGCTGAGCTGAGATCCCTCCAGCGCCTGGAATGAGGGGACAGACCCTCTTCCCGCAGTTACGGACCAGCACACAGACAAGCCTCTCCTTGTCAGCCCCGTGGCCCCCGGCCCTTCCCTGCACACAGACACCCCTCGCATGACTGTCGGACACCGCTCTCCAACCAGGCCGGAAGGTTCCGAGGCCGAGCACTCGCAGGCCAGTCTCCCAGTCCCGAGAGCAGCAGGAAGCGGCCCGGGCTTGGGGCTCTCGCCTGCAGGAGGCCGCCCGTGCGGGCAGTGAGATGGCGTGTTGGAAAGGGGGATGGTGCTGTGAGCACAGGGCAGCCCAGGCCGGCCTGCAGTAAATACTTACTCAGCGGCCGTAGAAACCACAGGAAGCCACCGCTC
This sequence comes from Anoura caudifer, assembly GCA_004027475.1. Classification (NCBI taxonomy): domain Eukaryota; kingdom Metazoa; phylum Chordata; class Mammalia; order Chiroptera; family Phyllostomidae; genus Anoura; species Anoura caudifer. The sequence continues at coordinate 31,661 of PVKU01011906.1, forward strand.
ACACGGCATCTGCCTGAGAAGGCTCTCACTCGGCTGGTTACCGCACCTTCCTGGGTCCTGCTGTCTCTTTAGGGCCAAAGAGAAGGTTGAGGCCTGTTCTCAGGGGTGTGCGAGGCCGGCTCCCGCCCGTCAGAAAGCCCGAAACCCCAGGCCCCCACCCTGGTTCTGCTGAGCACTTTGCACCCCTCCAGCCATTCACCGGCCGGCCTGCCTTCCAATGGGGTCCCTCCTCGCCCCCCGCCCCAGTTCAGGGTTTGGGGCTCCTGCGGCAGTGGGGGGAGATTTCTGGGGATTTGGTAACTCTTTGGCCTGACCCCAAAGTTGGCAGGCTGCTGTGTTCTGCTCGGTTATCTTGTGCACAAAAATGAGAGCGTGTCCTCGGACAGATGTGCCTCAGGCCAAGGTCCCCACAGAGTGCTCCCCTGTCCCGAGGGGACTCACCCGGTGACTGTGGTCTGCGGGGCAGCGGGGTTGGAAGTGCACTGGCCTGGGGCTGGCGGCTCCAGGGACGGGTCTGATTTGGAGGACAGAGCTCTGGCTGCCAGGTTCTCACCTGCTCTCATGTGCCTGTCCCTTCTCACAATTCAGAGATGTCACCGCATACCATCCCCTTAGGGGGCCGCTCCCAGCCAGTGACCCCCTCAGAAACCGATCTAGCCCTTGTCAACCCCGTTACTGGGCTTTACCTGCTTCAAAGCAACACCTCTCTGAGGTCATCTCGTGTGGCTATTTCTGCCCCGCTTCCCCCTCCAGAATCTAAGACCCAAAGGGATGGAAGTCAAGTGGTGTCTTGGCGTCTGCCCCAAGCCTGGAGCTGTGCCCGACACAGCAAATGTGACCCATAAACACTGACTGTCTCGTTGAAAGAATGAGCGAGCACTGGGCAGGGGGAGGGAGGCCCGGGACCCAAACAGGGAATCTCCAGTCGGCTTTGCAGGAAGGGGAGGCACTGAGGATAAAGGGCGTGTGAGGCCGGAGGGAGCGAGAAGTTTGCCGGGACTGAAATTAAAAGGGGTGCGTTTCAGGCAAGTGCGGACTCCGACGATGAAGACACGGAGACCAGGAAACTCAACAGCGGGCAAGGGGATGGGAAGGCCTCCCGGTCCCTGAAATCCAATACCGACGGGGCAGCCGCGGGCCTCCGCCTGGACGGTGAGCAGCTAGGCCGTGCGCCGCGTCTCGCTGAGGAACCGGAGCACCGTCCTGGAGGCACCGAGCAGCCATCCGAGTCTTGATCTTGGTGTGGCATCATGGGACTGGTGCGTTTTATGAAAAAATAATGCGACGGCTGTTGCAGAGAGAAGCCTGCGTGAGCGGGGACCATCCGGAGGCTTCCACAGCAGCCGGGAAAGAAGAGCCCAGTCAGTGCAGGGAGGAGCCGAGGCAGGAGGAGGAGCTGAGTCAGCAGGTTGGGGGCTGACCTGTGGACCAGGGAGCGGGCGCTGGCGGAGCTCTGTCTGGGGCACCGGCCGGGGAGACCAGGGATGCGGTGGTCCCGGCCAGTCGGTCGGTCGGTCGGTCGGGGAATGTCAGCGTCTTTGGAGGGGACAAGGAGGGGATGGGTTTGAGTCTCCACAGGTGCTTTGGAAGTCCCTGGGGGAGATGCAGACGGCGGGGGGGGGGGGGTCACAGGGCCGTTTGAAGTAAGTGCAGTGGTGGATAAAAACTGGTATCGCCCGAGACGTGGACGCGGAATCCGCAGCAGGAAGCGTTCTGCCATCTTTACAGGAGGAGAGAAGATGGCCCAGGGAGAGAGGGGCCGAAAGAGAGAGCAGTATTCGCTCCTGCGTGCGTTTCCCCAAACCAGAAACCACCAGGCGTCTTCCCTCCCTTCCGGCTGGTGACACTTTCATGTAGCTTTCCCGGCTTGTCCAGGGAGCACGTCACGGAGAAGATGCTTAGTTAAATATTTCCAAGGAAGCCAGGCTGGTCTGGATCGAAGCCCCGCTCTTCTGCAGGGCGCCGGGGTGGCCGCTTTATCTCCGCTGCTGTTCTGCCCGTATGTGGTGGGACGCCCTGCTCCTCGGCGGGGGGCCGGCGAGTGGTGAGTGTCAGGGGGTGGGAGCTGCGGGCGTCCCCGGCACCACGCCACTCAAAAACCTGCAGCACCTCGATTCCGTCAGGTCAGCGTTTTAGGATCTACACGAAAGCACCCGTTCTTCCTTTAGAGCACAGCATCGGGTCAGGATCGCAGGCTGCGGACTGAGTGATAAAAGTGATTTCCTGTGAGATGAAGGTGAGGGGGCAGATCGCGTTGAGGGAGCCCCTCCCGCCTGCCTTGGCTCGTTCCACAGCCACTGGGTGAATGCCCGGGGGGGGGGCAGGGGGAGAGGCACCCCCGCCGCTGCGCCGCAGCTCACTCTGCAAGTGGGCGGGTTACGGGCGTCCGTACCGCACACTTCCTTTAAAAACGTCCTACCTGTGCTGCAGTGCGTGTAAGTAAACACACGTGGAAAAACCTCTCTGTCTCCCTCCGTCTCTGCCTCTCCTCAGAACAGGGTCCCATCGGACCCCACGCAGCAGGCCCAGCGCCTTGCGCCGCCTGACCTGGCTCATGGGACCGCGGTGGGCGCTGTCCTCGTCCTGAGGACACCCGGTGAGCCGCACTCTCGGACCTGCCGCGTCTGTCTAAGACTTGTTCTCCGTGGGCCTCTTTGCCCGAAAGGTAATTTAACTCCAACCCTAGGTTGTTTTTATCACTTCTCTTAGTTTAAAAACACCTTTTACACTGTGAGTATGACACATACTGAAGAGAGTAAAAATTTTAAATGTACGCCTTAATAATTGGTCACAAAATGACCACCCAGGGCACCGTCATCCAGACCAAATCAACAGACTATGGCCGCCCTGTGGGCGCCCCACCCCCAGGGGTAGCTCCCTCCCCCGCCGTGTCCGGTAACTCCCGTCTTCCCCTTCCTTAGAGATGCGGCGTTTGTCACAGAACTGCGCGCCTTACAGTTTAGTTTTCGGATAAAAGGCCCGGCTCCGTGGGTGCCCCTTTCAGCCCGGCTGCTTCTGCTGCATGGGCACCTGAGACCGCCCTTCGGTGATGAGCTTTGTCTAAAGACGCGGGTATGGTCCCTGCGTTACTGAAGGTTATTACTGTTGGGCCGAGGGTAGAGCTCCAACCCGACAGGTTTTTCTTCCAGGCCGTCGATGCTTTGAACCTCGCTGTCTGCGTGTGGGCTTGTGCTTCTGGTGCCGAGAAGCGTCCGTTAACGTCGTCCTCTTGAGAAGACCTGTCTCTTTCCTCCAGGTGTTTTCCAGAATTAAGAAATAACAAACAAAAACCTCCTTTGCCTTTGGCTGTCAGAAGTGTTACTCCAAGGTGCCTTAGCGTGTGGTTTTTAAATCCACCCCAGGGGGGTTTGGGAAGCCCCTCAGACCTGGGACCTGCGTATCAGCTGTGGGACGTTCTCGGCCAGGACGGAGTTGCTCCGCCCAGTTTCCGCTCTGTCCTCCTGGAATTCCACGCGCCAGCCCCGCGCTCAGCATCCTCACGGCCTCCTGCACCCTGTTCCCCACTTTCCGCGGTTTGTCGTTCTGGGACGGACTCTTGACCTTGACATCTCTGACCTGCCTTCCACCTCACGGACACTTCCCACATCCAACAGACGCTGAATCCACGGACCCCGCACCCGTGTTTTTCTGTCCTCTGGTTTCCCATCGACCCTGCAAAAGCAAATAGTCTGCAGGGTCTTTGCCGACAGTCCCAAAGGCTGCCCTTCCCTTGAACGGGATAATACCAGTTTCGTTTCTGAAGCCCAACAACTCCAGTTTCGGGGCCCCCTCGGAATCGGCTTGTTTCTGGTACTTTCTACCGGGTTGATACACGCCGTCTCGCCATCTCACATGCCTGATTATTCTGCCCCGTGTGCCAGACACGGTGCACTTGCCGCTGCTAGCGGACATGGCTCAGGTCCCAGGCGATGCCGTTTCGGTTTGCCATGGCAACGCAGGATCAGCGTGAGGCAGATAATTAGCAGTGGACCCGCCGAGGCGGTGGCCTGCTGACTCCTGGTTTGCTTCGGTGACCGCAGAGGACAAGCGTCCCCCGACGTCAGCCCGTGCATCTGGTCCCGGCCACTCTCCCCATCTCACCGCCCTTCCGCTGCGCCCTCGGGGGTTTTCGGGGGCAGCGTGGTTCTTGCGGCTGCCCTGGGTTTTAGGGCTCACATTACTGCTTAGCCCGCTCTTTTCTGAAAAAGTCATCTTACTAAATGTCTGCAGAGGCCTAGTACGTGCCAGCCTGGCTGGACATCCGGGGGTCAGCCAGAGCGAGAAAGGGAAGCTGCACCCAGGTGGCCCGCCTGCTGAGTTTCGGCAAGCTGGCTGTCAGCCCTGCGGCTCCTTCTGACGGCAGACTCCAAATGCGCCCGGAAAATATGACGGTCCCTGGAATCGGCCAACCTGACACCGTGAGCAGAGTCTCGGGAGGGTGAGGAAAGGCCCCGGGGACAGGCCTGTTCACACGACCTACGGGGCAAGGCGGGGGAAGCCGGTGTGCCTTCCTGCTCATCGCCACAACCGCGCTTGGTGCTGCCCAGCCCGCCCCACTTTCGGCCTCGCCGTGGGAAAGGGAGAGGGAGGGAGGGAGTGGAACGGCTGTCCGTGGAGCTGAAAGCTGGGCCTCGGGCCGCAGAGACACCCCTGCCTCCGGCGCCGGCCACGCCCTCCCTCCCTCCCTCCCTCCCTCCCAACGTCTCCGAGACCTCAGCTCTCTGAGGAACCACCGACTGCACTGGTGGTGACTTCCTGTCAGCTCACACCTGAGCCCAGCGGGCAAAGGGACAAATCGGCTCTTTTATCAAACACTTGCAGCGTCAGAGCCTGGTGGATGGAGACCTTTCCCGCGGAAAAGCGGCCGGGCACGCGTGTGAGCGGGGCCCACAGAGGAACTGCTGCTAGGCTGCCGGGGAGAAACCGAGGCCAGACGTGCGGGAGCCGGGGCCGCGCCCTCTCTGCCTTCACGCTGAAGTGAAGGACAAAAATGACTTTTTGTCCAAAAGTGTACGTCTGTCCCTGGGGACGGCACGCAGGGTGAGGTGGGGCGGCGGAGTCGCTAAGGGCACACTGCCCGTCGCAAGGGCAGAGGGAAGTCTGGGGGGGCCCGTGGCCCCGGGGGGTGCAGACACGTGGGTAAGTAGAGGAAGGGGCTCTCCGGCAACGACTGGGGGTGACCGTCACTGGACGTACTTGTACGACGCAGGACAGAACGGCTGCGTCACCAACCCACTTGTTTTCAACTTGGGCTGAACGAGGGGCTGCCCGTAGCCCAGCTGAGGGCCGGCGGGCTTCCTGCAGAATCGTGGCCCTCGGGGGGCTGGCTCCCATCGAGGGCCAGGCCCCGCGTCCTGGCCCTTCCTTAAGGAGGTGACATCCTGTGAGACCGTGTTGACCCCTGAGGAAGACATGGAAGGGAAGAGACCCGTAGAGACATTCATCGACTAAAGAACCGACAGGTCCAGAGGCCGCAGGGGACACTCAGCTGCCGAAAAGTCCCGTGACAAGAGCAAGAGCTCCTTCTTCACTCAGGACCACGGACCAGGTGGCCCAGACAGCAGACACTCAGTCCCGCGCTAGAGAACGTGCTCTCTCGGAACCGCCTGCCTGAAGGCCTGGTCTCCAACACAGTCCCCTCCTGGGGTCCCGGGGCGGGGACTTCGTCACAGGGATTGCAAGACGACACCATGCAGCCCCCGGACTCCTCTCTAAAGACGACACAAAACCCTGAAATGAGTGGATGAAAACTGACCCCAGGGAAATACCATTTTAAAAATTCTGCACAACAAAAATCAGCACAAAGAAAAGTAAGAAGGAAAAGGAGAAACGGTGAAACAGGCTCGCTTGTTTACGTCACAAAGGGCCAGTTGAAAACATACATTTTTGTCTACAAATACGTACACTTTTATTTTATTTGGATATGTGTTTCTCAGAGAAAGTTTAAAAGCCCAGCAGGCAGACAGGCCCTGACAACGGGGAGATCGCAGAACAGGAGAACCGAGCGGCTGGTGAATACGGAGAATGAGGTCAACGTGAAATGTGACTCCAAACGACCTTGAGTTCCCGTTTCCTCCCTGGTCACCCTGGCGGGGATGGGACCCCCCCAACCGTGACCGGAAGTTGGGGACCGCAGTCTGCCATCGGTTCCCCGTGGGATATGACTTGCTGTGACGTCTCTGTGGGACCTTTGGAAAAAAATCCATCAAAGTTACACTAGACGGCAGCTTTGACTTGGATTTCTCCGGCCGAGGAACACGCGCTGGAGGAGACCGACGGTGTGGAACGGCCCGTGCCCGGCCGCCCGGTGCAGGTGGCGCCCGCAGCCAGACACTGCGCACAACTCAGGGTCGGTGGGTCCATCCGTCAGCTGCTCCGCACGCAGGTCTGCTTCCCCAGGCGCTTCGCTGCGGCGGCGGCGAGGCGGCCCTGGCCTGGAGATGATGAAGACCCACCCCTAGCAAACAGGGTCGGGAAACAGCGAAGGATCCGCCACCGTCTGCGAGCGTGTCACCGGCGAGGAATTGCACACCCCGAGTGTGCATCTGAATATTTCCGAGGATGAGCGCGGGGCCTGGCAAGCAGCGCAGACGGGACACCTCCCCCTGTCCCCTCCTGCACCCAGACCAGGCGGACGCCCCAGAGAAGCCGCGAGTGTGGGAGGGGCCCACGCCCGTGCGGAGCGGGTGTGTGGACGATCTGTCCCATCATCCTCTGTGCTCTCCTGCATGTCCCACAGGCTTCCTGATTAAAATTAAAAAATAAAAGTCGCATCTCTTTTCCTACTACCTTTTTAAACAAGAGTCCCCCCCCCCCCACACACACACACCTAATTTTTTGGACTGGCGCATGTATTTTACTCAGCATGTTCCCAGTCACAGGGGGAAGAAGCCCAGTCCAGATGGCTTTTTTTGCCAAAGAGGGAATCTCCTGGCTGCTATTTCTGGAAGGTTCTGGGGGTCGCCTTGAGGTGCGATTGAATCAGGGGCCTGAACAATGCCTCTCCATCTCTCTGCGCCCTTCTTGGCAGCTGCCTTGGTGTGTGGGCAGCCACCGGAGTGGTGGGCGGACAGCTGACCCCCCTCACTGACCCTTTCGTCAGGAGTGAAACTTCCCCAATAACTCAGAAAGGAGCAGTGGGCGTGCTCTCGGTCATGCGACCCCACCCCCCCATCCGGTCACTGTGCATCTGTGCATCCCATCGGCCCGGGTGTGAGCAGACACACGCAGCTCCTGCGGTTGGGCCTGTGTCCACCTCCCCCCGAACCTCAGGGCGGTGAGTGTCAGATGGACGGCTCGGCGAAGGGAAACTGAGGTCCCTTCGCCCTCACGCAGAAGGGATCGAGGAGGCGTGGGCAGACGTGTCCGGGAAGAAATCCTCGCCCGGCCCCTGCCCGGGCGTGAGGGCGCCAGATGAAAAGTGCAGCACGTGGCGGGTGGCGGGGGCGTGCCGGGCTGTGGCGTCGTATTCCTGCGATGTGCACGGGCCAGGCGGGCTGCCTGCTTCCCTGGGACCCGTCAGCCCCGACACGCGCTTCGGTAGCCTTTGCGTTTACCTGCCCCCCCCCCGCCTTCCCACCGCCCACGGCCCACCGTCCTGGCTGCCCTTTGTAACGACGATGTTTTCTGAGGCTGTGTCCCTGGCGGAAGGGCCCACGTTCTGGAATGCTCCATCGCGTCTTGTTGGGACATTGACTCCTTTGAACCTGGACTCCCGTAAACCAGCAGTTAGGTGGGAGGCATTGATTCGGCGTCTGCTTCCGATTTTCCTCACGGAGCCCAGGAGAGAGGGCCGGCCGCAGATCGGCGTGATAAATGTTAGTCCTTAGTTAAGCTGGTGGCCTGAGGACTTGCCGTGTAATGCATGTCCTCTGTCCCCTCCGGCTTCTCCTTAATGACCGCAGCCACCCCCAGGTCCACGCCCGGGTCGCTATTCTCCCTGGGGACTGCCACGGGGCCACTTCCTAATGAGACTGTCCTTCCCTCACTTGTCACCTGCTCCTCTTCTGGAAAGAAGTTTCCTTATTAACCGAGGGTAATTGGGTTCCGAGTAAATGTTTAATTCTTCCCATTACTGACTC
>PVKU01011907.1:0-39636 GCA_004027475.1 Anoura caudifer
TAAAGAAAACAGTATTAAAATAAAAAGAGAACCAACTGTATGGGAAAATATATTCGCCAATGATACCTCAGACAAGGGTTTAATCTCCAAAATATACAAAGAACTTACATGACTCCACTCTAAGAAGACAAGCAACCCAATTAAAAAATGGGCAAAGGACTTGAACAGACACTTCTCCAAGGAGGACATACAGAGGATCAAGAAACACATGAAAAGATGCTCAATATTGCTTGCTATCAGAGAGATGCAAATTAAAACCACAATGAGATACCACTTCACATCTGTCAGAATAGCCATCATAAATAAAGCAACAAACAACAAGTGTTGGAGAGGTTGTGGAGAAAAGGGAACCCTAGTGCACTGTTGGTGGGATTGCAGACTGGTACAACCACTATGGAAAGCAGTATGGAATTTTCTAAGAAAACTAAAAATGGATCTACCTTTTGAGCCAGCAATTCCACTGCTAGGTCTATATCCTAAGAACCCTGAAACACCAATCCAAAAGAACCCATGCACCCCAATGTTCATAGCAACACAATTTACAATAGCCAAGTGTTGGAAGCAACCTAGGTGCCCATCAGTAAATGAATGGATCAAGAAACTTTGGTACATTTACACAATGGAATTCTATGCAGCAGAAAGAAAGAAGGAACTCCTACCCTTCGCGACAGCATGGATGGAGCTGGAGAGCATTATGCTAATTGAGGTAAGCCAGGCAGTGAAGGACAAATATCATATGATCTAACCTTTTACAGGAGCCTAATCAACAGAACAAACAGGCGGGCACAATATAACCAGACTCTGAAGTTGAGAAGGGGTTGATAGTCACCAGAGGGGAGAGGGGAGGAAATTTCAGGGGTATAGGGGAGGAGTTTGGAGAAACAAGTATGAAAGTCACATGGACAAAACTAGCGGGGGTGGAAATGGGAGGGGGGTGGGGAAGGCTGGGGCGGTGGGCTGGAATGGGAGCAAAAGGCAGAAAACTGTACAAGAACAATTAAAACAAATAATTTTAAAAATAAATAAATAAATAAATGCTACAATAAAAAATAATAATGGAATACTTAGACATAGTAATCAAAAATATTAATATATGATTAATTATATCTCTAAAATTAAATAAATAATATCTTTAAAAAATTTTAGAAAGGTATGTTTTCATTAAAAAGGAGATTGGTTGGGGAGAGGAGAAGGGTCTAACTTGTGTAGAATTTCTAAATATTTAATTATTTCAACTAGATATATTTTTAAAGATTTTATTTTTTTTCTTTTTAGAGATAGAGGAAGGGAGAGAGAAAGAGAGGGAGAGAAACATCAATGTGTGGTTGCCTCTCACATGTTCCCTACAGGGGAGCTGGCGCACAACCCAGGCACGTGTCCTGACTGGGAATTGAATCAGCAAACCTTTGTTTCGCAGGTCTGCCCTCAATCCACTGAGCTACACCAGCCAGGGCTAACTAGCTATATTTTTAAAATGAGAAAAAACTTATCCAATGACCCATCATCACCTATAGAGTCTTGGTTAATCTATTTACCCTGTCCTGGCCTCATCTGTCAAGTTGAGCAAGATAACTTGCAGTTTAAAGAGACAGGAATTTCTCCCTAGTCAGAAATCATTCCTCTCATTTGTGAAACTGTTAGTGAAGATGAAAAAATTAAGGAATCCCAAACAAGGAGATACCAATACTTTACTCCAAAAGTGTCTCAAAGATGTAGCAAGTCTAAGAACAGCCTTGAGAGATACTCAGCAACCCCATCTTTGACAAAGATTTCTGTTTCTCTAGCATAGAGCAGAAACATCAGAGATATCCAGCATGAAATGAGTTTGCAATATGGAACAATGTGTATCTCAGCAGATCATGTAATTTTACACTTGAGGACTAAGGGAGCCCCAAATATAAACAAGGCTGATTTTTCTGCCATTTTAGCAAGATGGGGGCTTAAAGTTTAAATTCCTCCAAGGCGACTTCTGGCCAAAATGGAGGCATAGGTAGACACACTGTGCCTTCTTGCACAACCAAAAGAAGGACAACAACAAATTTAAAAGGAAAAAGCAGCCAGAACTGACAGAAAATCAAACTGTATAGAAGTCTGACAACCAAGGAGTTAAAGAAGAAACATTCCTACAGACTGGTAGGAGGGGTGGAAATGAGCAGCCAGGTGGAGAGAACTCAATGAAAGGCAGCAGCTGGAAGACTGGGCAGGCAAGGCAGTGGCTAATGGAGCGGGAGGTTCCACATTTGTGTGCAGATAAACTAGGGGGAACAACTGGGGAGCGAGGCAGACCAAGCAACCCAGAGTTTCAGTGTGTGAAAATAAAGCCTTAAAATGTCTGACTGAAAAAAACCTGTGGGTGTTGAGGCAGTGGAAGAAATTCCAGCCTCACAGGAGAGTTCTTTGGAGAGACACAAAGGGTCCTATAACATACACAAAACCAACCACCCAGGAATCTGCACAAGAAGGGCCCAATTTGTTTGTGGGTAGCTGCAGAAGTGACTGAAAGCCAGCTGAGAGCTGAACAAGCAGCATTGTTCCCTCTCAGACCCCTCCACCACATACAGTGCCACAAGCAGCTAAGTGGGATGCCCTACCCTGGCAAATACATAAGGCTCTTCTCCTTATAGGTCACATATGCACCCAGACAAAAAAAATAAAAAAGGCCCAAATGAAAGAATAGATCAAAGCTCCAGAAAAAATATAACTAAGTAATCAAGAATTAGCCAACATATCAAATGCACAGTTCAAAACACGGGTAATCAGGTTACTCACAGAATTGGTTGAGTATGTTCACAAAATAGAGGGAAAAGTGAAGGCTATGACAAGTGAAATAAAGGAAAATGTACAGGGAACCAACAGTGATGGGAAGGAAACTGGGACTCAAATCAACAGTTTGGATGAGAAGGAAGAAATAAACATTCAACCAAAACAGAATGAAGAAACAAGAATTCAAAAAACAAAAAAAAAAAAAATGAGGAGAGGCCTAGGATCTTCCAAGGCAACTTTAAAAATTCCAACATCTGAATCACACAGGTGCCAGAAGGAGAAGAGGAAGAACGAGAAATTGGGGAATCATTTGAAAACATAATGAAGGAGAACTTCCCTAATCTGGCAAAGGAAATAGACTTCCAGGAAGTCCAGAAAGCTCAGTGAGTCCCAAAGAATTTGGACCCAAGGAAGCACACATCAAAGCACACCATAATTACATTCACCTAGATTAAAGATAAGGAGAGAATCTTAAAAGCAGCAATAGAAAAGTTGACAGTTACTTACAAAGGAGTTCCTGTAAGACTAACAGCTGATTTCTCAAAAGAAACCTTGGCAAGAAGGGACTGGAAAGAAGTATTCAAAGTCATGAAAGGCAAGGACCTACATCCAAAATTACTCTATCCAACAAAGCTATCATTTAGAATGGAAGGGCAGATAAAGTGCTTCCCAGATAAGATTAAGTTAAAGGAGTTCATCATCACCCAACCCTGATTATATGAAATGTTAAAGGGACTTATCTAAGAAAAAGAAAACCAAAAATGTGAACAGTAAAATGATAACAAACTCACAACTATCAACAACCAAACCTAAAAAAGAATAAAAACTAAGCAAACAACCAGAACAGAAACAGAATCACAGAAATGGAGATCACATGGAGGCTTATGAGCAGGGAATGGAAGAGGGAAAGGAGGGAAAGGTACAGGGAATAAGTAGTATAAATGGTAACTAGATAATAGACAGTGGGAGGTTAAGAATAGTATAGGAAATGTAGAAGCCAAATAATTTATATGTATGACCCATTGACATGAACTAAGGGAGGGGGAATGTGGGTGGTAGGGGGTATGTAGGGTGGAGGTAAATAAAAGAAGGAAATGGGACAACTCTAATAACATAATCAATAAAATATATATTTAAAAGTTTAAAACAAATACATAAATTCCTCCAAGGCAACTTGTATCCCCCGGAGCCCTGGGCCACCACACAGTTGTTAGATTAATGGGCAGTCTGTTTCTCAAGCTAACAAGGTCCCATTACCTTGATACCTTCCCATCTCTGCTTGGGTCACCTTAGATTGTCCAGGTGAACAACCCCTGCCCTTCCTTTAGCAACTTCCTGCTAGTTTCAAACAATTTGTATCAGCATTATATGGCAGTCTATGTAACACCTGCCAAAACCTGTTCTAAATGAACCAGGGCCCCACATTCTGTGTCTGAATGTTCTTCAAGCTTTATACCAGCTTCTAATCTCATTAAAGTAGGACACATTTTTATGTGGAGCTAAACTGTTCACCACACAATCCTCTTCCAAATTGGTACATTGGAGGATATTTGACTCTTTGTCATATTAGAGAGAAAAAGAATAGCTTCTGAAGGAGACTTTCCGAGACAAATTCTAGATTAGAGAAGAATGAGCACTGTCTTCTTTTTGTTTTGTTTATGGAAAAGCTAGGCATTTCCTGATAGACTGCATCTCAGCTTGTAATGCTGAAGTCAAGGTCTGGCTGGAGAAGCAAATGGATAGGAAGTATATTTATTTTCATTGCAAGAATGTAGATTGGTCATTTATAGTAAAGGTCATAGACTCTACTGATGCTCTGTCTAGAGTTCAATTACTGGGCTAGCACATATATCCCCTAATTGCTTTGAGCATTGGCTGGTGTAGATTCATAGTTACACCCTTGTCAGAGGATAGCTGGGAGCTTAAACTTCTTGCCTCCTCACCCACACATCCTGGCTTGCAGTCAGTGGATACAAAAGCCTGGCTCCTTTTTTTCCAACTGGATCAACTCTGTAGTGCCCTTCATGTCTGAGAGCTGCCCTGGGCTCAGGCTGAGGCTACGCTTCATCCAAAGTACATCTATGCCTACTTTCGGCCTTTGTCCTATGCTGCTCTCTTTACCTCCACACAGGTTTCATCTGAAAACAGTCTCTCCAAAACTCACTTTCACAAGCATCCCCATCTCAAGATCTGTTTCTAGAGAACACCATTTTAAGACACAAGTGTATTAATTTATGTTTCATCTCTATCTGCGATCTCCACTTTCCCTTTCTCAGTCAAACCAACTCAGTACTTCCTTGCTTCAGAGAAAATTTGTGACAGGACTTTCCCAGTTTTGTTGCTGCCAAACTCCAAATCTATTGCTAATATAAGTCACCTCTGCCTACCATTTCTCATTTTGCTGCTGGCACTTCCCTGTCTTTATAAAGCATGAAACAAAGGAGGCTGGATACAGTGTCCCCATGGGAAAACAGAAAAGTGCCTCCAAATTCAAAAACTGTGCTGCCACTCTCCACCCCCACTCCAGGACTCTCCATTCAACACATACCCTTACATTAACCTACAAGAATCAGGGCAAGTTTTGTCCTGGTCCTCTTCCTCCTTCCACACCCAATCAGGCTACTACCAAGGAATAAGGAGCTGGTTGTCTGAGTGGAGAACTGTATGTGAACCAAGACTTCAGCACATAGATACACTCCTGATCATATGAGGCCAAGTCACTGGTGAGTTAGGGTCCTAATTTTCTTCTCCCTTTATTAGCAAAGAAGAGGGTGACCCACCCTCTTCCCCCCCATTTCCCTACCACAGAAAATCACTGTCACTTGTTTTAGTCTTTGCACAGCCAACAAATGGTGTTATCTTTTTCTAACTCCTGAAAAGGGCAGTATCTTCTCCTGATGTACTGACAAATTCTACTGCTAGCTACACTGGAGAAAATTGTTCCATTCTTTTCTTTGTTCCTTCCTATTGGGAATTGCCCTGCCTGGTTTCAGAAGCTGTAACCCCCCCTGCCCATGGCTAAGGCTGAGTGAGCGACCTCCAGACCATAAGCCACTAAGGAGACAAAGCTTATCTCCCTGGCAGGAGTGCCGCTTCTGCTCCTTTTACTTCATCAATAACTGGCCCCCAATGCTTGATTGGTTAGTTAATGATGGGTAAGATTCCCCAAGGGGGGAACAACCTAAGACAGGCATGGTCTTGTGGAGGCCCCAAGGAAGGACTTGTGGGGCTACAACAAAAGGGGGTGATGGACCCTCATCCCTCAGCTATGACATAGCCTGAGTCCTCATTCTGTCTGCAAGAAGTCTTCTAATCTCTTGGCTGCTTTGCTTCCTCTGCCCAACTTAAGCCTGAAACAATTACAGAGGGTGGTGCAACCATGTTGGTTAGGGTGGGTTCCCTGGGTAATCAGGCCTAAGAAAGCATATATAAAGTCCTGTGAAACCTGCTTTGCTAAGAACGCTCTCAATTAAATGATAAGGGTTGAAGCAGGAAATGAGTTTGTTTCCCAAAGTTTTGTAGCCCTTTAGCTAACAGACCCTGCCACAGAATAAGAGAATAAGCCCTAGTAATTCTTTGTATGTTATATATTGTTTGATCCTTATTGCCTGACAATGATTAATGAGCTTTACCTGTATTCTTGTGCAAAATGAACCTAATAAAAGCCCACTGAGGAAAAGGCTCTTGGCCCTTTGAGAGACTGGCCACCTTTCCTCCCCAAGTAGATCATGTCTTGGTATACTTTTTCTCATCCATGGTGGCTGGGGGGGTCCCTGCAGGCAGGACCCCCCCCACACACACACACCTTCCACCTTTTTGCCTTTGGAATCACTAGAGTTTACCTTTGCACTCCTGATCAATACCTGGAGATAGGAATGGAAAAAGGGTGTCAGGAAAGAAAGCATAAAGTAGGAATATGGATTTTGTTATTTTCTTGTTATCACTATTCTGTTCCTTTTTTACACAAATATGCATTATTTTTCTTATCAGAAAATATGATAGGATTATTTTCATTTAACAAAAAGTGCTTTTAAAAAACAGGAATTCAGCCCTGGCTGGTGTAGCTCAGTGGATTGAGAGAGGGCCTGTGAACCAAAGGGTTGCCAGTTTGATTCCCAGTCAGGGCACATGGCTGGGTTGTGAGCCAGGTCTCCAGTAGAGGGCGTGCAAAAAGGCAACCACACATTGATGTTTCTCTCCATCTTTTTCTCCTTCCTTTCCTCTTTCTCTAAAAATAAATAAATAAAATATTTTTAAAAGATTCACTTTTTTTAAGTCACATATCCATTCTAACACGTGTGAGGTGGTATCTCATTGTGGTTTTGATTGGCATTTCTCTTATAACTAGTGATGTTGAGCATCTTTTCATATATCTGTTGTCCATCTGTGTGTCTTCCTTGGAAAAGTATCTATTTTTTATTGTTAGGTTGTATGAGTTATTTGTACATTTTGGATATCATCCTCTTATAAAAGGTATCATTTGTAAATATCTTGTCCCATGAGGTTGGTTGCTTTTTCATTTTGTTAGTTTCTTTTGCTGTGCAGAAGCTTGATGTAGTCCCATTTGTTTATTGTTTTACTTCCCTTGTCATATGGTCAAGTTCACAAAAAAACCCACTGAGACCAAAGTCCATAAGTTTAGTGCCTAAGATTATTCTGTGTATTTTATTGTTTCAGGTGTTATATTTAAATCTTTAACACATTTTGAGTTAACTTTTGTGTATGGTATCAGATAACAACCTAGTTTTCTCTTCTTTTCTTTTCTTTCACGGGAACCTTTCCAGTTTTCCCAAATTAATTTATTGGAAAAAAACTTTCTTTTTACTTTGTATGTTTTTGGCTCCTTTGCTTCAAATTAGTTGCCCATCAATGTGTGGGCTTATTTCTGGGCTCTTAATCCTATTCCATTGGTCTATTTTTCTGCCAATACCATACATTATCAATAAGACAAAAAACAACAAGTGTAGGAGAGGATGTGAAAAAAAAGGAACTTATGTACACTGGTGGTGGGAATGTAAATTGGTAGAGCCAATATGAAAAACAGTATGGAAGTTCCTCAAAAAATTAAGAATAGAGATACCATATGACCCAGCAATCCCTCTTCTATGTATCTACACCAAAAATTTGAAAACATTTATATGTAAAGATATATGTACCCCTATGCAACATTACCCACACTAACCAAGACATGGAAACATGTGTCCTTCGATGAACAACTAGATACAAATAATGTGGTACATATATACAGTGAAATACTACACAGCCATAGAGAGATTAAGTATTGCTATTTGTGACAACATGGATGGAACTTGAGAATATTATGCTAAACCAAAAGCATCAAATGAACAACAAAAGACTCATAGATACAGACAACAAATCTAGAGGGGGTAGCGGAGGGAAAGAGAGGGTAAAGGAGGTCAAACACATGATGATGGAAGGAGACTAGATTTCAGGTGGTGAGGACATAATAAAGTATGCATACAATGTATTATAAAGATGTACACCTGAATTTACATAGTTATTAACCAATGTTACATTAATAAATGTAATAAAAATTTAAACAGGCATATATCATAAACAATCATTCTCACTGCATAAAGTGTTTTATACATGCTACTCAAAGCAATCTTAATCTATACCTTGTCACATGAAAACACCCTGATCTAAATAATTACTTGCCTGAAAGTTTACAAATCAGATAATATAGCATAATCAACTAGGCTTTAATTCTGGAATGCAAGAGAGTAGTTCAGTGTTGAATGAAAACCATGCATTCATTTATTCAACACATTTCCTGACTACCTACTACATGCAGTACATTGTTCCTATTTCTGTGGTTGCAACGGTGAATAAAACAAACCTAAATCTCTAATCTCTTGGTCTTTACATTGTAGTGAGAGAGCCAAAGAATAAAAAAGATAAAATATATAATATATTGTTAGTGATACATACTAAAAGGAAAACAAGGCAGAAAAAGATATGAAAAGTCAAGATGGGTTGAGCTTTTAGATATAGTGACCAGGAAAGGAATCACTGGAAAGACTACCTTTTGCATAAAGACCCGAAGTCAGTAAGAAAACTAAGTATGATGAAATGCGGGGAAAGAATATCCCAAGCAAGAGTACATGTGAATACAAAGGTTCTGTGAAGGCAAGGGGTTCAGTATGTTCCAGGAACAGCAATGAGGCCAGGATGGCTGAGGTAGAAGATGAGCAGAAAAAGATGAAGCAGAGACATCATAAAGTTGTAGAGAGTAAGGCCTTATCAATTGTAGTAAGAACACTTGCATTAACTTTAAACATCATGAAAAGAGGGTGAGGAGTTTGAATTCAGAGGATGTGTTGAGAAAAGACTATAGGGCTCTGGCTGGTGTAGCTCAGTGGATTGGGCGCAGGCCTCCAAACCAAAAGGTTGCCAGTTCGGTCCCCAGTGGGGGATGCATGAGAGAAAACCACACATTGATTTTTCTCTCTTTTTCCTTCTCCTTGCCTTCCTCTCTCTCTAAAAATAAATAAATAAAAATTTTAAAACTAGACTATAGGGATACAAAAGTGACAGGGTAGCTTGTCTATCTATACTATTCATTACAACAGCAAACTGAAGGAGACAAGAAACCTTACAATCAAAGCATTTAATAAACCCTACCCATTTCCAAATTTAAAAAGAACTAATAGCATAATATGAAAAGGGGTAAACTTCATTTATGCAATGAAGAATTACAGAAATATAATTTAATGAATCATTCTTAAATCATTCTTTGTTAAAGATCTTTAAACAGATCTTTAAAAGATCTTTAATCTGATGAAGAACAGAGAGACCGTTCTGACCTGCCATATTCCTCACTCCTTGGTGGTTAACAAGACCACAGAATTTAGGATGTGCCTCCACTCACTGACATTATTTATTTGTACTGCTTTTTTTCTTTTTCAAGACTGGTAATAAAAAGTGAAAGTACTCCTGAAAACAAGGAGAGAATATATCAGAATAGCAAAATTTACACTAAATGATGAAACAAAAGAGGCATTCCAACTTCCTTCAAGAACAAGAAAAGGAGGTGCCCAAGCACCACCATTACTCAACATAGTTCTGGAGTTTCTGGTCAATGTAGCATATGCAGAAAAGGAAAGAAAGTATAAATATGGTAAAGGAAAAAATGAAAAATCATCATTTGTAGATGATTATATATACATACTTCAAAAAACAAAGATATCACCTCAAAACTATTGGAATTAATAAGACAGATTACAAAAATTGGCAGATATAAAGTAAATAATTTAACTTTTTCCTTAAACAGGAAATTACCTAACAGAAGCTGCAATTGGAGAAAGGAGTAGCATTTCAGCAACAAAGATTACTAAATACCTAGGAAAAACCTAACAAGTTATAGGATTTACTTAGCAGAAGAAACATGAAATTTGATTAACACACTGAACAAAGTGAAGATGTGCCTTATTCATGAAGGGTAAGTGCCAATGTTAAGATGTAAATGTTCCTCAATTTTTTTTTGCAAATTACAATACAAATTTCAAATACCTATTATTTGTTTATTGTTACTCAATTTGAAACTCAATTAATAATTACAAATGCACTTACTAATATGTTCATAAAGAGAAAGTTAGATATTGTTAGTAGTGGCTGGGACTGGAAAAGGTATTACTTCATATATTTCCTTATTGTTTTGAATATTTTAACCAGTAATATACATTACTGTTATTACCAGAAAAAAGAGATTTCTAATCCAAACTATTATATGTAACAAAGACTTTCTAGGCCATTGTATTGGTTCTCACTATCTGGGGGAGTTGTCACAGACCCCTTGAGAAACTGATGAGGTCAATGACTTCTATTTTTGGAAATGAAATATGCTTAACCACACATACACTCGCAAACAAAATCTTGCATAGAATTTCAGGTAGACCACAGTGGTGACCAGTTAAGAACTGGTTGGTATGGCTCAGTGGATTGAGCACAGACCTGCGAACCAAAGGGTCGCCTGTTCAATTCCAGTCAGGGCACATGCCTGAGTTTCAGCCAGGTCCCCAGTAGGGGGTGTGCAGGAGACAACCACACATTGATGTTTCTCTCCCTCTTTCTCCTCCCCTTCCCTTCTCTCTAAAAATAAATAAATAAAATCTTAAAAAATAAAGAACACCTACTCTAGGTTAATCAGTGTGGCCAGTGGGGAGAGTCCCTTGGAGTATGGTATATATTTGGCTGAGGAGGCACTAAAGTGGGCATGGGCTTCCTGCAGTGAGAAGGCCAGAAGTGAGAGGGGAGCTGGCCTTCTCAGGCCAGGTGTTAGTAGCAAACAGTGTCAAGCAGTGTCAGACATTGTTAAGAGCAATGTTAATTTCTAAACAATGAATGAGGGCAGAGCAGGCAGACTTGGGTGCTTCTGCCAGCAATTACTTCTCCAGGCTTCATGGAAACCTACAGCTGCAGGGATAGTTGGGATCGGCAATCCTTTCTATGCATCCCTGAGTTACCTCTGTGGACATTTAGCAGACAGAGGGAGGGAAGAAGCCAAAGGCATTTACTCAGGTTGGTCACCTGTGGAAAGGTGACATTTTACCTTTGGAGTGAGCAACAGAGTCAGATGCCTGACTGCAGCTGATGAGAGGTTCTGGCAGATGGGTGGATAGAGGGGGAGCACATTTCCTTGCCCCTTAACTAGACAGGGAGGTTTGACCTTCTCTGCATTGTTCACATCCTTAACAACTTGGCCTGACAGCTCCTTTTGCCCAGAACTGAATCACAAAACTGGATAGAACTGAATCACAATGCAAGGATAAATGTTCAAAGGTGTCATGGTTACAGCCATCAAATTACAGGAGATTCATAAAGCAGTCAGCAATGTTTTGGGAACATTAAATAAATGTGCTTCTCTAACAGAACAAGACAGGATCATTTATTTGTCCAACTTAAAAGTTGTCCCAGAAAGAGGAAAAGTAGGATATTATTTATCCAAAATAAATAATATGAGACAAGTGAATATCTCTCCAAGGAACAATTTACAGATCATATGGAAACATGCTTATCTTGTTGAGAAGAATTCCCTTTTTATCTGTTTAAATACCTTAGCATGTTTTGAAAACTATTTCCTATGCAGTTAATAGAATTCATTTTCTATGTGGTAAAAATGAACCAGAATTAATGGTGCCTTCCAATATAAGTGTAAAATCTTTTTTATAAAATATAAGCACCCATTTTTGTTGCTGCTTCCCACACTGAACTCTTGTAATTTTCTTGCTGTAATAATAAACGGTGGTGATGGCTTTAAAAAACTGAGGAGTGTTGGAGAAGTACAGCCCCCACTCCCACCTCTTGTTTCCTTTCTGACACTCTGCTCTCTACCTATACGGAGCAGAGACTCAACTACAAAACAAATGATGGGCACTAGGTGATCAGGGATTGGAGGTGGAACAAGGGGAGAGTGTCCAGTTGCCCAGAAGAGGATGAAACAATTACCCAACCAAAAAAAAAAAAGTAAAAATTGCCAATAGCCCAAGAAAATGCATCCCCCTCCTCGGTAACCAGAGAAAGGCAAATTCTAACACGCGGAAAAGGGGCTACTTTTGGCCTCTGGGAGTACAAAGACAAAAAATATGAGTGACAGGACCTGATGTGGTAGGGTGAGGTGGGAGTGGGGGAAAAGGAGGAGGCTCACGCTTTCAGTGGGAGTGGAAACTGGGGACCCAAGTTTACTGGCGATGCGGCCCTCATGTGACCAGGAGCTGACGTGGGCAAAGGTACTTAAAGCCCTGACAGCCATCCTCCGTCCTCCTCTGGGTACCAACTCTATTTCACTGCGCACTGCGGTGCGTTTAACCCAGGCGAGGAGGAGGAGGAGGAGGAGGAGGAGGAGGAGAAAATTCCCCCAGATCCGGGCAGGTGGGTGTGAGGGTGGGCATGGCCTGGCACCAATGAAGGGGGTAGTCATGAGATACGGGATTCTGAGGCCGCCGGGGCCTCTGCCTCGCTGGTTCTGGATGGCTTTCCAGATCCCGCTATCAGTCGCAGATCATTTTGGTGGGCTGCGGGAAGAGGGGGAGGGGGAACCGAAAGACTATACACTTGCGGAGAATCCGCTTACTTCTTTTCCCAGCCAGTGTGTTTCGGTTTTGTTTTTGACACTCGGGCACTGCACCCCAAGTCCCGTCTTGTTTTGAGAGGAGGAGGGAAGAGAAATAAACGTGGCAGAGCAATAAGGCCAGTGGGGAAGTTGGAAAAGGGTAACCGAGGGTCACGCAATTTGGAAACGATCTGGCAGATTCACTCCCACCCTCACTTTGCAGATACCTCCCCCCATCCCACCACCATCTCCGCACCTTTCCCTCCCTGCCAGCCGGCTCTTTGTCCTTTGGAGGTGCTGGGAAATGGGGGTGCCAGCCTCTGTAGGGGAGATGGAAGGTTTGGCACTTTCTGGGCTTCAAAGGAGTGGGGAACCCTGAAAGAATCTGGTATTAAACCGCGTGCTAACACCCAGGCTACTTTCCAGACACCTCCGGCCCTTATGGCCCTTCACCTCCGTTTTTCGTTTTTTTGTTGTTTTTCGTTTTGCAGTCCTGGAAAAAGTGTTCGGGTACCCTGGCGGGAGAAATGGCAGTTAACAGGGTATTTGGGTGGAGTGTGGGAGGAGTTTCCCAGAATGGAGAACAGTAGAAAATCATGACCCTCAAATCGAAAGGGCAGACATTAGGGTTCCAGTTCTGCAGATTAATACTAGGCCTGGGGAGTTGGGGACTAAGGGCAAGTGGTCACAAGTGGGGACACTAGATTGCTTGGCAGTAATCCTCGTTACTGCATCCCATCCAGCTTTCACTGCACCCTCGCCCCGCCCCCTCCTGCTTCCTTGCAGGAGAAGTGGTGTGGCTGTCTGTCCCTGAGAAATGGTGGACAGGGGGCAGGGCAAAAGGAAGGAGGGGCTGAGCTTGAGCGAGTGGCGGGGAGGGGGAGGGCGGAATCTGCGCAGGAGTGAGGAATTGGGGTGGAAGGGGAGAGGTGAGAAGAATTGAGGGAATTTAGAGGTGGAACTATTTGTTATTTTGGTACGTGACTGCTAAAAGGCAATTATTTGGACTTGTCTTGGGTTTGTTCCATCCACCAGGTTCCAACGTCAGCTGTCTGTATTTCTGTCTTTCAGTCTGTCCTTAAGATGAAGCTCTAATTGAACGTAAGGAGGGAGAAACAGCCCTGAATCCTTTGAGGTTAGTATGGGGGTAAGAATTGTCTGGGAATCCCTTTTGTGGATGTGCCAGAAACCAGAGCAGATCCGGAACCAGAGGTTCTTCTTCCTCCATCTTTACAAGATACCCTTGCCCTGGGCCTGTCCTTTTTGGTGCAGGGAGAGGGTGTAGCATCAATCTACCTTCTTAACTAAAGGTTAGAGAAGGAAGTGGTAGGGATGGAAAGAAGAGGTTTGTGAGAGAGAAACTTGGCCCACAGGGATTCAAATCAGAAATGAAGCAGAATCCATCTATCAAAGGCTCCAAAACACCCTTTCTGGGATCTCTCCACAGGTCTGTCTTCCTTTGGGCCTTGCACAACTACGAGCCTGTTGGGAAAAGGCAACCTGCTCACAGATGATTGGTATGTGCATGAGCACCATCTGGAGACCCTTGGGGTCACGAGGGGAGGAATCAGAGCAGAATTTGGGATCTTTACTGAGTTTCCTGCTCTCCACCTGCTTTCCTGACATCAGTACTGCCTCTAAACCCCTATTTAGGTGCTGGGAAATTTGTTTTCTCATTGGGCAGGGCAGGCTAAGGACGAAGATGTAGAAAATGAATGACCAGGGTCCTGAATCAGCAAACACATGCCTGGACACAAGTGTCTGGGTACTAGCCAACCCAGACACTTGTCATGCCCACCAAGACCATGTCCCCAGACTCTTCTCTAGGCCTCGTCAGGCACGAAGTGAGCCAGAGCCCTAAACTTCATTTCTATTCTTTACCATATGTCTTGCTTGACTTGCAGCCTCTGCAGAACTTGTGAGCCTGAGCTGAAGTGCCTTGCTCTGAGTGCACACATCCTGCTTGGGCAAGCCAATTCCATCTCCAGATCAGATAATTATTCCAGCTACACCATGAGCCGAGTTCGGGATGCTGGCTGTGTAGCCGCTGGGATAGTCATCGGGGCAAGTGCCTGGTACTGTGTCTACAAATACACTAGGAGAAGAAACCAGACAAAGAAGAGACTGGCCAAGCCGAAGACAAGAGCTCTGGCTGGGAATGGATCCAGGGATAGAACCAGACTAAAGGCTGGATTCACAATAGACTTGGGGCCAGAATTTCATTCCCCAACCCTAGTCCACACTGGGGCAGAGGACAGGGCCCAGGATGAGGCCTCTGCCCTGGATGCAGCTGCAGCTGAGGTAGTGGCCCCAGCTGCATCCAGTGCTGAGGCTCAGAGTGGGCCTGGACGTCAGGCCCTGGAAGCAGAAGGGGCCTGGGCTGGGCATCAGGCAGAATCAGTAGTTGAGGCAGAACTGGCTTTGACAATGGTACTGCCTCCCAGGGAGGCAGAGACCCTCATGGCTGCAGAGGCCCCCACAATGACAGGGGCTCCCAAATTGGCAAATGCCCCTGGCACAGTGGAAGCTCCTAGGGCACCAGCAGTGCCTCCCAGGACACCAGCACCTACTGAGGCAGCAGTACCTACTGAAGCAACAGAAGCTTCTGTACTACCTGGGCTTTCTGAGGCTGCAGAGGTTCCTGGGACCTTGGGGTCCTCTAAAACAGCAGCAGCTGCCAAGAAAGCGACTTCTGGGGCTCATACTGGGGCTATACCTAAAGCCGGGTCAGCAACTGGAGCTGTACCCAAAGGTGGAGCCAAGGGTGGAACCAAGTCCCGCACTGGAGGCAAGGGCAAGGGCAAGAAAAACAGCAAGGTTGAAGTAGACCAACTAGGGCTGGGATTCCGCCCTGGGGATGGGGCTGCAGCAGCTGCTGAAGCCTCCGCTAATGGGGGACAGGCTTTCCTGGCAGAGGTCCCTGATTCTGAGGATGGGGAGTCTGGGTGGACTGACACAGAATCGGAGTCAGACTCTGAGCCTGAGACTCAGCAGAGAGGGAGAGGGAGGAGACCTGTTCCCATGCAGAAGCGTCCCTTTCCTTATGATATTGATGAGATTCTGGGTGTCCGCGATCTCAGGAAAGTACTTGCTTTGCTTCAGAAATCAGATGATCCTTTCATCCAACAGGTAGCTTTGCTCACTCTGAGCAACAATGCCAATTATTCATGCAACCAAGACACAATTCGTAAATTAGGAGGCCTCCCAATTATTGCAAACATGATCAACAAAACCGATCCCCACATTAAGGAAAAAGCCTTAATGGCTATGAATAACCTGAGTGAGAATTATGAAAATCAGGGCCGGCTCCAGGTATACATGAACAAAGTGATGGATGATATCATGGCCTCAAATCTGAACTCAGCAGTACAGATAGTTGGACTAAAATTTTTAACAAACATGACTATTACTAATGACTACCAACACCTGCTTGTCAATTCTATTGCAAGCTTTTTTCGTTTGTTATCTCAAGGAGGTGGAAAAATCAAGGTTGAGATTTTGAAAATACTTGCAAATTTTGCTGAAAATCCACATATGTTAAAAAAATTGCTCAGTACCCAAGTGCCATCATCATTTAGTTCGCTCTATAATTCTTATGTGGAATCAGAAATTCTTATTAATGCTCTTACTTTATTTGAAATCATCTATGACAATCTCAGAGCAGAAGTATTCAGCTACAGAGAATTCAATAAAGGTTCCCTTTTTTATTTATGCACTACATCTGGAGTGTGCGTTAAGAAAATTCGAGCTTTAGCAGATCACCATGACCTTTTGGTGAAAGTGAAGGTTATAAAACTAGTTGACAAATTCTGATTGGCTATGTGTTCTCAAAAGACTGGAGGAAATTCCTTGGTTCCACACTCTGGAAGCAATGAAAATTGAAAGTTACTGCTTCTCCACTTGCTCATATTATAAAGTGATTCTCTCAGGTGGCAGGTTTGAATAATGTATCATCCACAGATGTTACCTGTAACAGTCTCCAGCTTTAAGCTAAGCCACTTTATGAATACCAAATAGTCCTTTTATTGAAAACACATTTGTGACTTTAATCATGCTGTTTGAATGGAAATATTTTTACTAGTTTCTCTATGTGAATTGAAGTGATCTTGTCCATTATTAATAGCCTACACTTCTATCATTTGTTTTGACTTGAATATATCCACCAAAGACTTCATTTGTATATCATCAATAAAGTCGTATGTTTTGACTGATAAAAAATTGTTCTCATATGTTTTGACTGATAAAAAGATTGTTCTAATGCTTGAATTTAAAATATAACTGGACAAATAAGATGCATAAATACAAAAGAATTGGTAACAGTATGTAGTCATACATATATCCATTGTTATATATATATGCTGTCTGACTAAATAAAGCAGAAGTTGATAGAAATCTTTGAGGAAGGGAACAGGTAAGCTGAGGCCTAGAGGATAGCATGAGAAAACAAGGGCATTTGGGAAGAGGGAAATGGCTTGAAAAAAAAAAAGGCACAGAGGTTGGGAATCTGTTCTGGTGATAAGAAGATAACCAGTTGGACTGGAATGGAAGTTGTAAGAATAGGAGTAATGAAAGAAAGGGAGAAATATAGGGTGAGAAAGGTTTGGGGAAGATCTTGACCCCAAGTTGAGATACTGAAATATTACCCCTATCATGTTCTGGAAATTACTGGATTTTTTATTGTTGACAGTATTACAGATTTCCCCCCTTTTTCCCCCTCCACAAAGCTCCAGCCCCAACTTGGGCCTTCACCACATTGTTGTGTGTTCTTCAGCTATGCATATTTGCATGTATGTTCTTCAGCTAATCTCTTCCAGTCCCTCCACCTCCCTCCCCTCTGAGATCTGTCCAAGTATTCATGCATCTGATTTTATTTTGTCCATCAGTTTATTTTGTTCATTAGATTCTGCATATGAGATCATTTGGTATTTGTCTTTCTCTCACTGGCTTATTTCCCTTAACGTAACATTCTCCAGGTACATCCATACTATTGCAGATGGTAAGAGTTCTTTCATTTTTATAGCCATGTAGTATTCTATTTTGTAAATGCACCACAACTTTTTTTTATCAGCTCATCTATTGATGGACACTTAGGCTGTTTACTAGAAATTTTGACAAAAAGAAAAATAATCTGGCGGCAACGTGCAAGATAGATTGGAGCTGGGGTGGTGTCAGATGTGGAGACTGGAAATAAGAACATTTATTAGGAACTTATGATAAACCAAGCATGAGATGATGAAAAGTGAAATAGGGTGGAGACTATAGTAACTTAGGGAATGATGGTAATAAGAGACTCTTACCAAAAAACTACCAAGAACTGTCTGATTTGGCTGTAGATCAACAGAGAGGGAAGCATTGTATAATCTGGTGCAGCTGCTGATAGAGAAAACTCTCTTTCTTGGACAATTCTGGTTACTAAGTAATGTCAAAGTAGTTGTTATTACTAATGATGAGAAAAAGTAGTGTGACAGATAGAATGACTCTTGGCGCAAAGAGTGTTCCCCCAACCCACAGGGTTAGAGGTCTAGGACTGCTCTTCTTTTAGAAAAGAGGCAGTGGTGAGACCTTTATGGGAATCCTAACTGTCCCACCCCTGGAGCTCACTTAAGAGCAGAATCATCTCCCTTTCTCTCCTCAGCCCACTGAAGCAATGAAAGGAGAAAATGAAAAAGGTCCTAGAGATTTTCCAAATCCAGCTCACTTTCCTGCCATGCCTCACAAAATCCTCATTTGTGTTTAATTGTATGGCAGGCTGTGGGAGAGATAGAAATAGGGACTCTGGGGAGGTGGGCACATAGAAAAGGGACAGATTGGTATTATATATTGGCACAACTTATCTGGAAAGCCATTTGGCAAAATTCATAAAAATCTTTAAAGATGTACATGCCTTTCAGCCAAGCATTCTACTTGTAGGATTTTTTTCTTAAAGAAATAATCAAATAATTGTACGCAGGAGAATATATAAGGATGTTCATTTAAGCACTGTTTCTAAGAGAAAAATTAGAAGCAATTAAATGCCTAACTACTATGGAACTGGCTAAAAAATGGGTGATATATCCACAGAGTAAAATGTTGTACAACTATTAAAAACTGTGTTGTACTTGTATAATATTGGCATGAAAAGGTATTTACTCACCAAATTTAAGACTCTGTGGCATCAGTCAAAAAAGACTCCTGCAATTGAAATGGGTGAAAATTCCTTCAGATGTATATTATGTAATCTCTGTGCATTTTTACACAGAATTGGAATCATATTGTACATCAGTAGTTCTTGATGTATAGTCCATAGGCCACTTCAGGTTACTGAAACTATAAGGTCAGAATTATTTTCAAAACAATACTAACATGTCATTTTTTATTTTCATTAAGTTAACACTTGCACTATTGGTGAAAAAGCAGTGGTGGGTATAACTCAAGGTGGTGTCCCCAAACTTTACTAGTAGTGATTGCTTTCCTTGTAGTCACACTCTCAAAAAATTTTAATCAAATTTCACTTTAAAATGTCCTTAATGGAGTGCCTGTTTCTTTATTATTCTTTGTGATAAAATAGGAAGTGTTCACAGGCACTAGTCTGCATAGCTTAATAAAATACTTGTTGCAAAGAAAAATATTTGCACAGTCACTTGAGTTTTGCCCTGAATTAGCTGCTTTTTTTCATGGAACACTGTTTTTACTTGAAAGAATGGCAGAAAAACTATGGTTTTTCTGACTTGGGTATTGGACAGACATTTTCTTGAAAATGAATGAGGTGAGCCCTGGCTGGTGTGGCTCAGTGGACTGAGTGCTGGCCTGTGAACCCAAAGGTCCCTGGTTAGATTTCCAGTCAGGGCACATGCTTGGAATTTGGGTCAGGTCTCCTGGTAGGGGGCACACAAGATCCAACCACGCATTGATGTTTCTCTCTATCTCTTCCTCCCTCCCTTCCCTTCTCTCTAATAAATAAATAAATAAATAAAATCTTTTTAAAAAATTAATGAGGTGAGCCTTCAAAGAAAAAACAAACAATATTTGTTTGAAAACACCAACAATGAAATTTGACCTTTCAAGCAAAAGTAGAATTTTGGGAAATTTGCATACTCTACTGTAGACTTGATAGCTTGTAATAGTTAAGGATTTTTCTGAAGAGATAAGTGGTGATAATGGTGAAAGCTTTTTTCTTTTTGTACTTTTAGGAAAGAAATGATGGCAGACTCTTGGGCCTAATGTTGGTCTTACTCAGTTTTGCGGTGACTGTTGTAACCCATATGATGTAGAATATGTGACTATTTAATAAAGAATATCATTGCTGTGGTAACAAGGCAATCTTGGGTGAATGTAGACCCAAGATTGTTTGAACCCTTACAAAGGAGAATTTGAAAAGATGTCAATCCTGGAACAGTAAAGTCTTATTCCGTGTGAGGTAAAATTAATATTTGAGCTCATATGTTGAAGATGGATGCATCAGCATCTCTTGGCTTAATCACAGCTATTCAGGTAATCCAACCAGCTTCCTTTGCTCTGATTAGGAATGGAAACTTCCATTTCACTCAGATGAAATATATTCCCATACAGAGATATGTAGCCTGGCCTTATTAATGAGCTAAGAATCACAATAAGCAAATACCATATTTTGCCATGTACAATGCACACTTTTTGCTCAAATATTTGAGGGAAAAATAAGGATGTGCATTGTACACGAGTATAATGATTACATACCATGGGTATAACAACGGTATAATAATACCATGTATAATGCTCACAAAAGTGTGAGTGCACAATATATAGGGCAAAATACAGTATTTTATTTCCTAAAGTCTAAGTTTTGCATCTCAAAATACATCAAATGAGAAAGATCAACAGCATAGTCCAGGTATGGTGAGATTTAAAATGGTAGCTGTTTGGAAAGATTTAATTTAGTAAAATAATAACAGTAGGCACCAGGAATTAAGTACTAGCTATTTGGTGTTCTATTATTTCTGAAATGTGACTGTTGAAACATTCCTTGGATATTCTGTACTACAGTTTTTATCTTTTACTTTGTGTGTCCAGGGTGTGGGTGAAGTGGGACAGTCCTCACAACTATGTTTTCAGTGAATAGTCCTGTCTTCCTTGCTTTAATTTATTGGTCTAGGTAAGCAATTGGATCAAGAAATGATCATGTTCTTTTAAAAAAAGTATATTAACGGATAAATGCAAGGACTAATGGCACGGGTCTGTCATTTTAGTGGTAGAACACAAGGATGAAGTGATACAAACTTCTGTATTTGAAGTCCTTGAAGCCATACTTGTTTCCACCCTTTATCAGTTAAAGTTATTTAACTTTTCCATTATGTGGAACCTGAGAAAGAATATACCTACTAAGAAAAGCTTAAATTAAAACAAACAAACAAAAAACTGAACCTGGAAGCCATTTCTACAAAGGAGCCTTTCACCCAAGCCATGGTTTTGGAAGAAACCTGTTTCCTGCACTGAACTGCCTGCTTGCCCTGTGTTTCTGCCATCTGAGCTTACCATTATAAAGAAGTCCCCGGAATTATATTTCAACCAATATGACTGAGGCTTTCCCTGTCCAATTGGATCTACTCAGCTATATCCCCTTTAGCATATACACCGACCACTCAGAGTGGCTCCACTGTGACCAATCAGGAGAGTGTTTTTTGGACCAAACTGGGAGAATTTAGAGTCCTCATTTGCATGAAGTTGAACCAATCAGGGACCAGGAACAGGGACTTTTCTTTATGTAACTCAGCTCCCCTCCAGGTGGGGCACACTTTCCCTTTCCATGGAAGACTGAAAACTGTGTTTCCCTGGTTGGAACTGGTACATGGAAGACTTCTGGCAGGTCCAGAGCAGAGCAAAGCAGACTGGAGAAAGTGGAGACTGGAGCAGAGCAGAGCAGAGCTGTGTAGCTCAAGAAGAGCCTCACCCCAGGGCTACCTGACCCCAGGGTCTCCTCACAGCCTTGCTATTCCATAGCTATGCTGCTTCATAATTGAGCTGTAATATTATCGACCTGTTCCACAGCTGTGCTGTTTTCACAGCCACACTGTATTGCAGCTGAGCTGTTTGCACTAAATACAGTTTCCCTCTTCACCAAACACTATAGTGGGGATTCCTGTTGGTGTTGAATTGGCACCAACAACCATGAGTTGACATTCCCTTGTAGAGTATATCATAATAACCTTTGTTAAATTCCCTCTTTGTACTGGAGCAAAAGACAAAAGATTAAAATTAACACCAGAAATGGGGTACAAATGATAGCATCTCAAGAAAATGTGGGATATTTAGGGTGAGGTGGGCAAATTGCAAATGAGACTTCCTTCTACCATCTGGGGATGAAAATTAATAGCCTACAGTTAACTCAGATTCTTACAATAGATTATAAGTGACAAGGGAGTTGTTCATATAGAACTATTTTATGGATAAGAATTAGGTAGGATAAAATATTTGTTTTTAAGAACACTGAGCAGCTTCCAGTGAAAACAATGGGTAGACTAAATTATGGAATATGTGATTCAATGTAAAGGATAAAATAGAGCCATTATGGAATCCTGCTGCAAGAAAACTCTTCCAGTTAAAACTGTCTTTAAGACTGAGACAACTTGTAACATAAGTTTAGGAATTGGTCTTTTCTATTACTTAATTGTAATATCACTTTAATTTACTGCTTTACCAGATTTTCTCAGTGAATCTGGGAAGTTGTGTAACTAAAATATGTGATCTGGGAAATCCTGAGCCTTTCTGGGTCTTTTGAAAACAGTTTCCACTGTACACTACTTATAAAACAAATAAATAGCAATTTGCTTCATATGCTTTCTCTGAGAATACCTTAAGTATGAGGATAATATTGCAATATCAGAACAAAAAAGAGGAGAATCATAGACTTTGAGTGTGCCTAACAGCAAATAAAAGTTTATATCAGTCCAAACTAATTGCAATTGGGGTTCTCAGCTATTACTTATATATTTATTAGCTCTAGACTTAAGTTAGATATGCATGATAAAAATGTAAGAGTGACCAATAAACTAATAGGGTGTGTATGTCTAGGGCATTAAAGAAAAATACACTAGGAAACAAATTAATCCAAAAGAAGGTAAGAAGTTAGAAAAATGGAGTCTCAAAAAAGCAAAAAAAAAAAAAAAATAGAATTCCCATGATCCACATATATTGGTAATCACAATAAGTGAAAATGGGTTAAACTTACTAGTTAACAGATAGTCAGATTTTTAAAATTCAGCTATGTACATATACATGTATATATATATATATATATATATATATGAATAAGCATATAGATACTTTGTAAGTAAAAGGATAGAAAAATGTACCATACAAGCACTAGCCAAAAGGAAGTTTACATAGTCAAATTAATAAGACAAAGTGGATTTTAGGATAGAAAGCATTATTAAAGATAAAAATAGGTGAACGGTAAAAAACTGTACTTCTGTGTTATGGAATACTATTAGGCAATAAAATGGAATGAACTATTGATAAACACAACTTGAATGGATCTTGAGAGCATTATACTGAGTGAGGAAAAAGCCAGTGTCAAAAGGTCACACTGTGATTCCATTTATATAACATTCTTGAAATGAAAAAATTATAGAGATGGAAAATAGCTGTAGCCAAAAGTTAAGAATGATGGAGTGGAGAGAGTGTGTGGCTAGAAGGCGGTAGCAAAAGGAGATTTTTGCAGTGATGGAATAGTTCCATATATTAATTACAATGGTGTGATGAAATGACACAGAACTATACATGCACATTGTATCAATGTCAATTTTCTAATTTTGATACCACCTTATAATTATGTAAGATGTAGTCATTTTGGGAAACAGTAAGAAGGGTACAAAAAATCTCTTTGTACTATCCTTACAATACCTGTAAATCTACAGTTATTTTAAAATGAAAGTTTTAATGTAACAAAAAGTTGAATTCACCAAAAAATTATAAATATATGGGCATTTAATAAAGTAATCTCAAAATACATAAAGAAAACTTATGGAGCTATAAAATGAAATGAACAAATCAACAATCTCATGTAGGATTCAGCACCCTTCTCTAAAGTATTTAAAGGACAAGACAAAAAATGTTAAAGATTTAAAATAGCAAACAATAGAATCAACAAGTTGATTTAATGGGCATATACAGAATCCTGCACCTACTAATAGAACAACACACTTTCTATTCAAGCATACATAGGACATTTACAATAATTGATCATGTGCTTGACCATAAAACAAGTCTCAACAAATTTTTAAGAATGAATATCATAGAGATCACTTTATCTGACCAAAATGCAATTAGAAATCAATAGTGACAAGATAACATTAATTTTATTTTTTTAAGATTTTTATTCATTTATTTTTAGAGAGAAAAGAAGGAGAAAGAGAGAGAGAGAGAAACATCAGTGGGTGGTTGCCTCTTGCAACACCCCCGCTGAGGACCTGGCCCACAACCCAGGCATGCACCTTGACTGGGAATCAAACAGGCAACCCCTAGGTTCACAGGTCTGTGCTCAATCCATTGAGCCACACTAACCAGGGCAAAGAAAACATTTTTAAAAACCCATGTGTTTAAAAAAAACACATGTATTTGGATATTTTAAAACATGCTTCCAAATAATCCATGAGTTAGAAATAGCATAATGGAAATCTTAAAATATTGAGAACTGAGTAATAATGAAAATACTGAAGGCTAAAATTTGTAGGTATCAGTAAAGAGATATTTCAAGGGGAATTCATGGCCTTAAATTTTTATATTATATGATGTGTCCAGAGTAGTCAAATCTATAGACAGAAAGTAGAATCATGGTTGGCAAAGGCTAAGGGGCAATGGAGGAGAGATGGAGAATGATAGCTAATGGATACAGGGATTTATTTAAGGATGATGAAGATATTTTAAAGTTAATTGTCATATTGGTTGCACAACACTGTGAATATACTAAAATATTTAATTGTATAGTTTTTTTTTACTTAGAACTCAAAAAAGTTTTTATTTTTTTAAAACATTTCATTCACTTATTTTTTTAAATTTTATTTTAATTGTTGTTCCTATACAGTTTTCTGTCTTTTATGCCCATCTCAGCCCACCACCCCAGCCCTCCCCACCTCCCTCCCATTTCCACCCCCCCCCAGTTTTTGTCCATGTGTCCTTTATACTTGTTGCTCTAAACCCTTCCCCTTTTCCCCTGAAATTCCCTCCCCTCTCCCCTCTGGTGACTGTCAGCCTGTACTCAATTTCAATGTCTTTGGTTATATTTTGCTTGTTTGTTTCTTTTGTTGATTAGGTTCCTGTTAAAGATGAGATCATATGGTATTTGTCCTTCACCACCTGGCTTATTTTGCTTAGCATGATGCTTTCCACTTCCATCCATGCTGTTGCAAAGGGTAGGAGCTCCTTCTTTCTTTCTGCTGCATAGAATTCCATTGTGTAAATGTACCATAGTTTTTTGATCCATTCATTTACTGATGGGCACCTAGGTTGCTTCCAACACTTGGCTATTGTACATTGTGCTGCTATGAACATTGGGGTGCATAGGTTCTTTTGGATTGGTGTTTCAGGGTTCTTAGGATATAATCCTAGCAGTGGAATTGCTGGGTCAAAAGGTAGATCCGTTTTCAGTTTTCTTAGAAAATGCCATACTGTTTTCCATAGTGGTTGTACCAGTCTGCAATCCCACCAACAGTGGCCTAGGGTCCCCTTTTCTCCACAACCTTTCCAACACTTGTTTGTTTGTTGCTTTGTTTATGATGGCCATTCTGACTGGTGTGAAGTGGTATCTCATTGTGGATTTAATTTGCATCTCTCTGATAGCTAGCAATATTGAGCATCTTTTCATGTGTCTCTGGATCCTCTGTATGTCCTCCTTGGAGAAGTGTCTCTTCAAGTCCTTTGCCCATTTTTTAATTGGGTTGCTTGTCTTCTTAGAGTGGAGTCATGTAAGTTCTTTATATATTTTGGAAATTAAACCCTTGTCTGAGGTATCATTGGAAAATATGTTTTCCCATACAGTTGGTTCTCTTTTTATTTTAATACTGTTTTTTTTTTTTAGCTGTGCAGAAGCCACACATATGCTGCCTACAAGAGACCCACCTCAGGACAAAAGACCTACACAGAATGAAAGTGAAGGGCTGGAAACAAATAATTGTACCATTTAAATAGGCAAATTATTTAGTATGTGAATGATCTCTCAATAAAACTGATAATTTTTGTTGTTTCATTTTGTTTCTTTATTTGCCATATAACAGGACTTTTTCAACGTGTTTGAATTTATTAATTTTTTGTCCTAGATTTTTATAATGATTTTTATTGTTGTTCAAGTATAGTTGTCTCCATTTTCCCACCACCATGACCCCTAGCTCCACCCATCCCCACCTCCCACCCTTGAACATACCACCTTTGCCTTTGTCCATGGAGATCATTATTCTAAGTGAAATAAGCCGGGCAGTGAAAGACAAATACCATATGATCTCACCTATAAGTGGAACCTAATTGAAAAACAAACAAGCAGGCAAAATATAACCAGAGACATTGAAATAAAGAACAAACTGACAGTAACAAGAGGGGAGGGGAGAGAGGGATAATGGGGCAAAATAGAAGGGACATCAAGGAACATGTATAAACTGTTATTTTTAATATCTGATGTTAGAGCCCTGGCTGGTGTGTCTCAGTGGGTTGAGGGCTGGTCTGTGAATCAAAAGGTCACCAGTTTGATTCCCAGTCAGGGCACATGCCTGTGTTGTGGGCCAGGTCCCCAGTAGGGGGCATGTGAGAGGCAACCACACATTGATATTTCTCTCCCTTTCTTTCTCTCTCCCTTCCCCTTTCTAAAAAATAAATAAATAAAATCTTTTTTAAAATCTTATGTTAAAATAGAATAATAGCAAAATTTAATAAGTTAAGCATCTTAATTAAGAAAGAAGTTAGAAAAAGACCGAGAGAATAAACCTAACAAAAGAAGAATGAAAAAGACAAGAACAGAAATAGATGAAACAGAAAGCAAAAATTCATTAAACAGTGTAAAAAAAGCCAAAATCTGGTCCTTCAATTGGTACCCTGAAAAAGGAAAGCCTTTGGTGAGACTAATCAAGAAATAGCAGTGTAAATAAACAATATTAGCAACAAACAAAAAGGAATAATAATGAATAAGCAGAGATGTTAAAAGATAAGAGAATACCATGATTAATTTTATGACAATGAATTTGAAAACATGGGTGAAAATGTTGGATGGATTCCTTATAAAATAGAACTTACCAAAACTGACTCAAAATAAAAACTGACCATAAAACCCAAAGGGTTCTGTAATGACTGAAGACATCAAATCACTTTAAAAGTCCCTCTGCCCCTCAAACAGGCTCAGATTGAGGAGCTAATTACAATCTTATATAAATAAGAGAAATTAATATCATTCAATGCATTTTACAAGACTAGTACTACCCTTTATATCAAAACTAGACAAAGTCAGTGTGAAAAGTTACAAATAAGTTTCACTTATAAACACAGATGTGAAAATTTTAAACAAACTACCAGCTAGTAGAATCCAGCAATGTATAAAAAATACTTCATGATCACCCTGGTTGGTGTAGCTTAGTGGATTGAGTGAAGCAAAGGGTCACCAGTTTGATTCCCAGTCAGGGCAACTCATGCCTGAGTTGCAGGCCAGGTCCCCAGTAGGGGGTGTGCGAGAGGTAACTACACATTGATGTTTCTCTCCCTCTCTTTCTCCCTCCTTTCCCCTCTCTCTAAAAAGAAATAAATAAAATCTTTTAAAAAGTTTCATGATCGATGTAGGAATGCATAATTGCCTTGATATTTAAAAAAACTATCAGAATTTGATTAACATATTCTAATATTTATATGGAAGTATTAAGATTCAAAAACAGCTATGTCAATTTTGAAAATAAGCATAATGAGGGGTGCCTTGAGAGATCCAAGATGGTGGTGGAGTAGGTGGAAGCTACACTGATCTCCCAGGACAAAACTGACATTACAACTAAATTATAGAAAAATCATCATGAATAACCAGTTGATTACTAGCTGGAGAAAGCCTTTTAACTAAAGACTTATGGAAGAAGCAACATCATCACAACAAGACTGTTAGGGAGTAAAGGGACATGAGAGAGCTGGCTGGGCTCCCATGAATGGCAGCTGAAAATCTGGGGGGGGGGGGTATTTCAGTGGCTGGGGGGTTCCCCCTGAGGAGTGTGGGGTCTAAACCCCAGGTTAGTCTCCCCAAGCTAGCGCACCAAAACTGGGAAAGGAACCCAAATAACAACCTGCTATGAAAAGCAGCAGGGTTTCTGTCTGCCACGGACAGACAGTCAGAGACACAGAGAGCCTCATAAAGGGCCATGACATAAACTTTTGTTTGTAGTGACTTACCCTGGGCTCCAACAGTGGGAAGGCAGTGCAGACTAGAGCCACATGAGGAGTGTCTAAAATTGGTGTTACTGGGGAGAAAGCTGAAGCTTCAGCCAGCAAGAACCCTTTGCACATACTATAGAAGCCATCTTTCTCAGGCAGAGCACTCCCCTCCAAGCATCAGTAACCTGAGGGGAAACAATACCCCACCCATAAGAATCTCTCTCACCTCACCCTGAGGAGCTTAAGGCTGGCTGCTGACAAGTACAGATGGGGTACTTTCAGTGATTAAGCCTAACAGAAAGCCTGCAGGTACAGGCAGATATCTGAAAGCTTTGAGATTTCAGGTGACTCTCCCCAGATCCATTACTGGGAAAAGCCAGATTTGCTCTGCAGCTTCATTCTTCCTGCACACACCCAGGACCAGCAAAGGGAGCCACAAGCTGTGGATCACTGATAGCTTTAAGCAGGTGGCCCAGGGCCAGTCACAGGCAATGTTCAACTTAGGTCTGCACCAGAGTCTGTGCAGATCTACCTAATACAATACATACAAAAACACAAAGAAGCAGCCAAAATGGAATGACAAAGAAACAGGCCCCAAATTAAAGAACAAGAGACTTCTCCAGAAGAAGAACTAAATGAAATGGAGGTAAGCAATTTATCAGATGCAGAGTTTAGAGTAATGTTTATAAGGTTAGTCAATAGCATGAAAAGACATAGAAACCACAAGAAAGGAACAGTAAAAAAAATAAAGAATGCAATATTTGAAATAAATAATACACAGGAAGAAATAAACAGTAGGTTAGATGAATCAGAGTATCAAGGCAGTGATTAAGAAGACAAAGTAGAAAATAAAAAACACCAAGGCAGAGAAGCAAAAAAAAAAAAAAAAAAAAAAAAAAAAAAAAAAAAAAAAAAAAAAAAAAAAAAAAAAAAAAAAAAAAAAAAAAAAAAAAAAAAAAAAAAAAAAAAAAAAAAAAAAAAAAAAAAAAAAAAAAAAAAAAAAAAAAAAAAAAAAAAAAAAAAGAAGAAGAAGAAGAAGAAGAATTAAAAAGAAAAAAGAGTGCTTAAGAAACGTTTGAGGAAACATGAAGCATAACAACATCCAGATCACGGGAATATCAGAAGGAGAAGAGAATAAGCAAGGAATAGAAAACCTATTTGAGAAGAAATAATAACCAAAAACTTCCCTAACCTGGTAAATGGAAAAGACACACAAATTCAAGAAGTACAGAGAGTCCCCAAAACAATGGATTCAAAAAGGCTGACACCAAGACACATCATAATTAAAATGCTAAACCTTAAAGACAAGTATAGAATCTTAAAAGCTACAAGAGAAAAGCAGTTAGTTACCTACAAAGGATATCACATTAGACTGTCACTTGATTTCTCAATAGAAACATTTCAGGCCAGAAGTGATTGGGATGAAACATTCAAGGTGATGGAAGGCAAGGACCTACAACCAAGGCTACTTTACCCAGCAAGACTATCATTTAAAATTGAAGGAAAAATAAAGAACTTCCAAGACAGGAAAAAACTAAAGGAGTTTGTCAACACAGCAACAAATGTAAAAGGGCTTGCTTTAAAAAGAAAAAGAATAAAAAAAAAACAGAGGAAAATGGTTATAAAATGACAACAAATATGTATCTGTCAATAATCATTTTAAAAGTAAATGACTTAAATACTCTAATCAAAAGACACAGGGTAGCTGAATGGATAAGAAAACACATATATAGACCCATATATATGATGTCTCCAAGACACCCAGCTAAGAAGGAAAGCTATACATGAACTAAAGTAAAGGATGGAAAAAGATATTGCATGCAAATGGGAAGTAAAAAAAACCTGGGGTAGCAATACTTACATCAAACAAAATATACTTTAAAATCAATGCTAGAGTAAGAGACAAAGAAGGACACTACATAATAAAGGGAACAATCTCACAAGAGGATACAATCTTAGTAAACATTTCTGCACCCTGCGTAGGAGCACCTAAATATCTAATGCAGATCTTGATGGATATAAAGGGAGAGACAGACAGAAATACAGTCATAGTAGGGGATTTTAATACTCCATTGGCTTCAGCAGACAGATATTCCAGACATAAAATTGACAAGAAGACAGTGGCCTTAAATGACACACTAAAGCAAATGGATTAAACTGATATTTACAGAACATTTAACCCCAAAGCAGCAGAATATACATTCTACTCGATTGTGTATGGAACATTTTCTGAAATAAACTACATGTTAGAACACAAAGCAAGTCTCAATAAATTTAA
Source organism: Anoura caudifer (assembly GCA_004027475.1). Lineage (NCBI taxonomy): Eukaryota > Metazoa > Chordata > Mammalia > Chiroptera > Phyllostomidae > Anoura > Anoura caudifer. The sequence continues at coordinate 30,453 of PVKU01011907.1, forward strand.
GATTTATATGATGTCAAGCATCTTCTCTGACCACAATGATATACAACTAGAAACTAATCACAAGAAGAATACTAAAAAATACACAAAAATATGGAAGCTAAATAACATATTACTAAACAATGATTAGGTAAAAAAACAAGAACAAGGAAGACATCAAAGGACACCTTGAAACAAATGAAACTGAGTACATAAAAACCCAAAATATGTGGGTGACATGGAAAGCAATCCTAAGAGGGAAATTCATAGCACTACAGGCCTAGCTGAAGAAACAACCAAAAACTTGAATAAACATTTTAACTTCATACTGAAAAGAACATGAAAAAAAACAATAAACAAAGCCTAAAATGAGTAGAGGAAAAGAAATAATAAAGATCAGAGCAAAAATAAATAAAATGGAGTCTAAAAAATGATATAAAAATGAATAAATCTAAGAGCTGGTCTTTGAAAAGATAAACAAGATTGACAAAATTTTAACCAGACTCATCAACAAGAAAAGATAGAGGACCCCCAAAAATAAAATAAAAAATGAAAGAAGATAAGTAACAACTGACACCAAAGAAATACAAAGGATTGTAAGAAAATATTATGAACAACCATTTGCAAACAAACTGGACAACCTGGACGAAATGGGTAAATTCCTACAAACACAATATGTTCCAAAACTAAAGCAGGAAGAATCAGAGAATCTGAATAGATAATTATACCCAGAGAAATTGAAGCAGGAGTAAAAAACTCCCAACAGACAAAAAGCCTGGACCACATGGCTTCACAGGTGAATTTTACCTAACATTCCCCCCCCCAAAAAAAACTAACACCAGTCCTTCTCAAACTATTCCAAAAAAATTCAAGAGAAGGGAAGACTCCACAGATCATTTTGTGATGCCAGCATTATCCTAATTCCAAAACCAGATAAAGAAACTACAAAAAATGAAAAAAAGAAAATTATAGGCCAATATTTTTATGAACATTGCGCTAAAATCTTCATCAAAATATTATAAAGCTGAGTACAACAATACATCAAAAAGATCATACACCATAATCCAATATGATATATTCTTGGAATGCAGGGTTTGTACAACATTCACCAGTCAATAAATGTGATTCACTGCATAAACAGAATGAAGGATAAAAACTGTATGATCATTTCAATAGATGTAGAAAAGCATTTAATAAAATCAAGCACCCATTTATAATAAAAACTTTCATCAAAGTGGGATTAGAGGGAACATACTTAACATGATAAAGACCATATATGAAAACTTACAAGCCTACATTTTACTCAATGGGCAAAAATTAAAGTGTTCCCCTGAAGATCAGAAACAAGATTGAGATGTCTGCTTTCACCTCTCTTACTTAGCAACCAGTAAAGAAAAAGTAATAAAAAGGCATCCAAATTGGAAAGGAAGAAGTAAAACTGTCATTATTTGCAAATGACATGACATTGTACATATAGAAGCCTAAAGATTCCATAAAAAAATACTAGAACTGATATATAAATTCATTAATGTATCAGGATACAAAACTAACATCCAGGAACTAGTTGCATTTTTATATGCCAACAATGAACTATCAGAATGGAAAATCAAGAAAAAAATCCCATTCACAATCACTTTCAAAAGAATAAAAGACCTAGGAATAAATTTAACCAAGGATGTAAAGGCCTGTACTCATAAAATTATAAGACACTGAAAAACTGAAGAAGATAAACATAAGTGGAAACATATACCATCTTCATGGATAGGAAGAATTAACATCTTTGAAATCTCCATACTACTCAAACAATATACAGATTCAACACAATTATTATCAATATACCAATGGTGTATTTCACATAACTACAAATATTTCAAAGTTTATATGGCACACCAAAAAAAAAAATCCAAATAGTAACAATGACCTTGAAAATGAGGAACAAATTTGGAAGAATCATGCAACCTAATATGAAACTATACTATAAGGCCATGGTAATCAAAACAACAAGGTACTGGCATAAAAACAGACACAAAGATAAATGGAACAGAATAGAGAACCCAGAAATAAACCCACAACTTTATAGTCAATTAATATTTGACAGAGGAAGCAAGCATATGCAATAGAACTAAAGATAGGTTATTCAATATATGGTGTTGGGAAAATTGGACAGATATGTGCAGAAAAATGAGACTAGACCACCTTCTTATGCCACACACAAGATTAAAGTCAAAATGGATTAAAGACTTAAATGTTAAACTCAAAACCAGAAATGTCCTTGAAGAAAACAGGAAGTAAACCCTCGGACACTGCTTGTATCAATATTTTTTCTGATATATCTTCTCAAGGAAAGGCAACAAACAAATGAACAAAAAAAAGGGATCACATCAAACTAAAAATAGTTTGCACAGCAAAGGAAACCATCAACAAAATAAAAAGAAAACCCACTGAATTGGAGAGCATATTTCCCAATATATCTGATGATGAACTAATGTCCAAATTTTATAAAAACTTATAAAACTCAACACAGAGAAAAAAACCCAAACAATCCAATTTAAAAGTTGGCAAAGGATCTCTATAGACACTTCTCCAAAGAGGACATACAGATGTCCAGTAGACATATGAAAAATGCTCAATGTCACTAATCATCAGATAAATAAAACTAAAAACAGCAATGAGATATGATCTCACACCTGTCAGAATGGCTATCATCAATAAATCAACAAACCACAAGTGCTATCAAAGACAGGGAGAAAAGGGAACCTTCATGTACTGTTAGGGGGAATGCAGATTGGTGAAAGTACTATGGGAATCAGTACGGAGATATTAGAAAAATTTTTTTAATGGAACTGCATTATGATCCAGTGATCCCACCTCTGCAAATTTATCTGAAGAAACCTGGAATACTAATTTGAAATTATTCATTTACTATATTCATTGCAGTGTCATTACAATAGCCAAGAATTGGAAGCAGCCCAAGTGTTTATCAGTACATGAGTGGCTAAAACAACCACACTACATTTACACATTGGAATACTACTTGGCCATAAAAAAGAAGAAAAGGGAGGATACCAGATGACTGCAGAGGAGCTGGTATCTCTGTCCACTTGCTCCCATACCTGCAGGGACCTTGCAGCTAAACCGCAGAGCAGTCAACTCACAAACCCAGCAGAGACCCTGGTACAACAGCATACAAGATATGGTGGGTGGTGTGACTCTAAATCAACCAACCAGAAGGAAGGACCCTCCAAAGAATGACCCAACAACAACCAAAACCCAATTACAAAAAGAGACCCTACACAAATGTCATAAAGTGTATCCCAAGAGCATCCAGCTCAGGAGATCAAGGAGACTGCACCACTGAGTCCCACAGGTCTCCTACCACAGAACATGACACTATGAGACAGGAAGTCAAAGCAGATAAATCTAATATGCAGAAACAAATTAGAAGAGTCACCTAAAATGGGAAGACAAAGAAATAACCCAAAATAGAAAGGAAAAGAGGAATCCTCAGAAACAGTGGTAAATGAAATTGAGGCAAGCAAACTATCAGACACTGAGTTCAAAATAATGGTTATAGGATGCTCAAGGAGCACAGTGAGAGTACAAGAAATAAGAAATAAGAGATAAGAAAATATGACGCAAATACATGCTGTCTACAAGAGACCCAGCTGAGAACAAAATGGCTACAAAAACTGGCAGTGAAAGGATGGAAAAAAATATTTCAAGAAAACAGACATAAAAGCTGGAGTATCAATACTCATATCTGACAATAGATTTCAAAACAAAGGCAATAAAAAAAGAGACAGAGAAGGACACTACAAAATACTTAAAGGAGTAATCCATCAAGATGTTAACCCCTTTAGACATATATGCATCCAACATAGGAACACCCAAATATATAAGGAAATTCCTGGAGGACTTCAAGAAAGATACAGACAGCAACACACTAGTATTAGGGGATTTTAACACCACACTGTCAACAATGGATCAGTCTTCAAAGCAAAGAACCAAGAAGGATATTGTGACATTGAACAACACTTTACATCAAATGGACTTAATTGATATTAACAGAATCTTTCACCCCAAGGAAGCAAAATATAAATTCTTTTCAAATGCACACAGAAAATTTTCAAACATAGACCACATGGTAGGATGCAGAACAAGCCTCAACAAATTCAAGAAAATTGAAATCATATCAAGCATCTTTTTGCATCACAATGGCTTGAAACTAGAAACCAACCACAAGGAAAAAAACTCACAAACAGTCGAATACATGGAGACTGAATAAAATGCAATTAAGTAACGAATTGGTTAACAATGAGATCAAGGAAGAAATCAAAAAGTTTCTGGAAACAAATAAAAATGAACACACAACAAACCAAAACCTATGGGACACAGTGAAGGCAGTCCTGAGAGGGAATTTCACAAAAATAAAGCCCTATCTAAAAAGACAGAAAGATCTCAGATAAGCAACCTAACCCTACATCTACCAGAAATAGAGGAACAAAAAGAAATAAAGCCCAGAGTGTGTAGAAATAAGGAAATAATCAAGATCAGACCAGAATTAAATGACATAGAGACTAAAAGCACAATTCTAAGGATCAATAAATCCAGGAGTTGGTTCTATGAAAAAATAAACAAAATTGACGAGCCTTTAACCAGACTCATCAAGAAAAGAAGAGAGATGAACCAAATAAATAAAATCAGAAATGAAACAGGAGAAGTTACAACTTATGCTACAGGAATAGAAAGGATTATGAGAAACTACTATGAACAATGATATACCAAGAAATTGGACAACGCAGGCAAAATGGGCACATTTCTGGAAACATATAAGCTCCCAAATCTGAGTCAGAAGAAGCAGAAAGCCTGAACAAGCTGATAACAACTAGCAAAATTGAAGCAGTAATCAAAAACTCCCAGCACACAAAAGCCTTATCTGGACAGCTTCACTGGCAAATTTTACCAAACATTTAAAGAAAAACTAACACCTATCCATCTCAAACTATTCCAAAAAATTCAAGAAGGAAGACTCACAAGCTGTTTTTATGAGGCCAGTATTTTCCTAAATCCAAAACCAAGTAAAGACACAACAATGAAAGAAACTACAAGCCAATATTGTTGATGACCATAGATGCTAAAATCTTCAACAAAATAATGGCAATCCAGATACAGCAGTACATTAAAAAGATCATATAACATGTTCAAGTAGGACTCATCCTAGGGATGCAAGGAAGGTAAAATATCCACAAATCTATAAATATGATACATCACATAAACAAAATGAAAGACAAAAATCACTTTATCATATCAATAGATGCTGAAAAATCATTCAATAAAATACAGCACCCATTGATGATAAAAAACAGTCAGCAAAATAGGAACAAAGGGAGCATAAATAAACATAATAAAAGCAATATATGAGAAACCTACAACCAACAGCATACACAACAAGCAAAAACTGAAAGCTTTCCCACTAACATCAGGAACAAAACAAGGATGTCCACTTTTGCCACTTTTATTCAATGTAGTATTGGATGTTCTAGCTACCACGACAAGACAAGAAAAGACATAAAAGGCATCCAAATTGGAAAGGAAGAAGTAAAACTGTCATTATTAGCAGATGACATGATAATGTACATAGAAAACCCTGTAGTCTCCATGAAAAACCACTCAACTACACAAATCAATTTGGCAACATAGTGGAGTACAAAAATCAATATTCAGAAATCAAAGGCATTTTTGCACACCAACAATGAAATATCAGAGACAGAAACTAAGGGGAAAATCCCATTTACTGTTGCAACAAGAAAAATGAAGTACCTACAGATAAACTTAACCAAGCAGGTAAAGACCTGTACTTAGAAACTACAGAACCCTGAAGAAAAATTTCAGAAAGATACAAATAAATGGAAGCATATTCTGTGTTCATGGATTAGAAGAACTGATATCATTAAAATTTCCATAGTACCAAAACAATTTATAGACTCAATGCAATCCCTATTAAAATACCAATGTCATATTTCACAGATATAGAACAAATATTGCAAAAAATTTATATGGAATAAAAAATGACCCTGAATAGCCTCAGCAATTTTGAGAAAGAAGAACAAAGTGGGAGGGATAACAATACCTGGTATGAAACTATACTACAAGGTCACTGTAATCAAAATCACCTGGTATTGGCACAGAAGAGACATAAAGATTAATAGAACAGAATAGAGACCCCAGAAATTAACCCTAGTCTCTATGGTCAACTAATATTTGACAAAGGGGGCACAAGCATACAATGGAGAAAAAATAAACTCTTCAATAAGTGGTGTTGGTAGATCTGGACAGGTTCATGCAAAAAAAAATGAAACTTGATCACCAACTTATACCATACACCAGAATAAACTCAAGATGGATAAAAGACTTAAATAAAAGTCATGACACAATAAAAGTCCTAGAGGAAAACAAGCAGTAAAATTTCAGATATCCCACGTAACAATATTTCTGCCAATATATCTCCTAAGGCAAGGGAGACAGAGGAAAAAAAATAACAAATGAGATCACATCAAATTAAAAAGCTTCTGCACCGCTAAAGAAAACTTCGGCAAAATGAAAAGGGATACAACTGTATGGGAAAACATTTTTGTCAATGATACCTTGGACAAGGGTTTGATATCCAATATATATAAAGAACTTACACAACTCCACTTCAGGAAGACAAACAACCCAATTAAAAAATGGGCTAAGGACCTGAACAGATACTTCTCCAAGGAAGACACACAGAGGGCCCAGAGACATATGAAAGGATGCTCAGCATTACTGGCCATCAGAGAGATGCAAATTAAAACCACAATGAACTACCATGTCATGCTGATCTGAATGGCCACCATTAACAAATCAACAAACAGAACTGCTGACGAGGATGTGGAAAAAAGGGAACCCTAGTGCACTATTGGTGGGAATGAACACTGGTGCCGCCACTATGGAAAACAGTATGGAATTTCCTCAAAGAAACTAAATATGGGACTGCCTTTTGACCCAGCAATTCCACTCTGGGATTATACCGTAAGAATCCCAGAACACCAATTCAAAAGAATATGTGCACCCCATTGTAATAAAAGTGTTATTTATAATAGCCAAGTGCTAGAAACAGCCCAAGTGCCCATCAGTAAATGAATGGATCAAAACAATATGGTACATTTGCACAATGGAATACTACACAGCAGAAAGAAAGAACTCCTACCTTTTGTGGCAGCATGGATGGAACTGGAGACTATTATGCTAAGTGAAATTAGGTAAGTGGTGAAAGACAAATACCATATGATCTCATGTATAAGAGGAACCTAATGAACAAAACAAACAAGCAAGCAAAATAAAACGAGAGGCATGGAAACAAGTAACAGACTGACAGTGACCAGAGGGGTGTGGGGAAGGGGATAAGATTGGAAAGAAGGGGAAAGTACTAGTCAAGGAACATGTATGAATGATCCATGGACATGAACAACTGGTGGGGATTGTCTGTGGGAGCGGGGTTGGGATGGGTTGAGAGAGCAAGAGGAAAAAATTGGGACAACCGTAATATAACAACAATAATATATTTATTTTTTTAAAAAAGCTTACCTTTTGCAATAGCATGGGTGGACCTGCATAACATTATTCTAAGTGAAGTAAGCCAATGAGAGTAAGACAAATATATGAACAAACTGAACTAACAAGTAAATTGAACAATACAATGAACAAACTGAACTAATAAGTAAAACAGTCTCACAGATAGGGTGCAGCCTGACAGCCCTGGAGAGTAGGTTTTGGATGGTGGAGGGATCAAGAAAAAATAATGACTCATGGACATGGACAACAGTGTGATGATCAGGGGGGTAGGGGTTATGAGGTGGGTAGAGGTGGAAGAGGGTATAAGGAGGATAAATGGTAATGTAAAAATATAATAAAAATAAATTGTTTTATGATCCAGAAAGAAAAAGAGGAGACTAATTCTAGCAGATAGTAAGATCTACTACAAAACCCCATATATTAGCTAGAGTAACAATAAGCTATGCTGCAGTAACACATAAACTCCCATATCTTAGAGAAATAAACTAAGTTTTATTTCTTATTTACATAAAATATAATGAAGATTGGGCAGCTGTTCAGTCTTCCATGCAGTTACTCAGTGATCCAGGCTTCTTCTATCTTGTGCCTTCTCCATCTCACGATGTGGCCTTTTAAATTACCTTGTCTCAGAAGTAATCTACATTACTTTTCCTTATAGCACCTTCTCCACATCTAATCATATGGTCCCACTCTAAATGCAAGGCAAGCCAGGGAAGTAAAGAAGTACAAAAATCATTTGGTGAGTACTAGTTGTGCCTGCCAGATCATAGTAGCAAAAGTAATATGGAAGAGATAAATATATAAATGGAAAGTCTTACATACAAACTTAGTATACTATAAAATTGGCACCACAAACCAATGGAGAAAACATGGACTATTTAGTATACGTTATTGTGAAGATGGGATTACTATTTGAAGTAAAATAAAACTGTACCCCTGCCTAGCACCAAATATAAATCTGGACTCTAGAGGTTGAAAAACCTAAATATGAAAGCTAAAATTAAGAAGTTAATAAAAATTAATATAGGAGAATATCTTTGTGGCTTAGTATCGGATAACAATTTCTTTTTAATTACATTTTATTGATTATGCTATTACAGTTGTCCCATTTCCCCCCTTATTCCCCTCCACCCTGCATCCCCCTCCCATCCACATTCTCCCCTTTAGTTCATGTCCATGTTTCATAAGTTCTTTAGCTTCTACTTTTCCCACACTTTTCTTGCCCTCCCCCATCTATTTTCTACCCACCATCTATGCCACTTATTCTCTGTAACTTTTACACCTCTCTCCTCCTCCCACTCCCCTGTTGCTAACCCTCCATGTGATCTCCATTTCTGTGTTTCTGCTCCTGTTCTAGTTGTTTGCTTAGTTTGCTTTTGTTTTAGGTGTGGTTGTTAATATCTGTGAGTTTGATGTCTTTTTACTGTCCTATTTTTTATCTTCTTTTTCTTAGATAAGTCCCTTTAACATTTCATATAATAAGGGCTTGGTGATGATGAACTCCTTTAACTTGACCTTATCTGAGAAGCACTTTATCTTCCCTTCCATTCTAAATGACAGCTTTGCTGGATAGAGCAATCTTGGATGTAGGTCCTTGACTTTCATGACTTGG
>PVKU01011908.1:0-14860 GCA_004027475.1 Anoura caudifer
TCAATAAATGAATGGATCAAGAAACTATGGTACATTTACACAATGGAATTCTATGCAGCAGAAAGAAAGAAGGAGCTCCTACCCTTCGCGACAGCATGGATGGAACTGGAGAGCATTACATTATTTTCATTTTAGAATGGCCTTTTCAGTAAGCTTCTGCTGACAAAGGAGAGGGAGAGGGAGGGGGGGCAGGCTGGAGACAGCTCGAGGACTTACTGTAGCTTGGCCTGACTCCAGAGCATGGCCACCTTGCTGGGTAAGATGGGGAGAGCAGAGGGACAACTGATTTCTAAGGCAGTTTCTGTCAGTGCCACCTTGCAAAGATGTTTGAGTGAAAAGAACTCTCAGCTCATAGGGGTTCTGCTTGCCAGAACAATGCAAGTTATGATTTATTAAAATAGTACTAGATTAGGATTCAGAGGCTCCACCTAAAGTAATTATTTGTGTGGTCTTGGGTAAGTGCCTTCTCCTCGAAGAGTCTCAGTTTCCTTGTGTGTAAAATAAGGAAGGACCTTGAACTAATAAATAATCTCTAACATTCTGCTCTATCCTCTTCTGTCTAATCTCCTACCTGCATTCATTTTTTTATGCTATACTGCATCAGGCCTTGTTCATAGCCTAATTTGTTTTAGCCCCAGACTACATTATTATGGAACATGACTATCAAACATGACTTTGAAGGAAATCTAATTTTCAAGTGGCTGACATCCAAGAGAACCAAGAGTTGAAGTGAGAGCTCACTAAGGATTTGTTTTGGCCAGTTCTTTTCTGACTAACTAGTTCCCCTCCCATTAGGCCCCAGTGCTTGCTCAGGTACACTCCCTCTGTCTCTGTCTCTCTTTTATTCTCTCTCTCACTCTTTCTTGGTTTTTCTAGCTCTCTTATTCTCCTCCCCACTTTCCCTCTCCCTCTCCCTCTCACTGGCATGCTCCATGCTCTTCATGGCTTTTATCCTTTATGGTGATTAATGTAAACACCAGACAAATGGCTGGCCAAAGGAAAATGCGAATTAAGTCCTGTCTCTTTTCTTTGTGTACTGGGAGGGTTAGTCAAAAGCCCTTCTGTCTGCTGAGGAGGAATGAGGAGGAATGGGGCTCAAGTTGGGCAAGTCCAGCAAAGCAACAGTGGGGACAAAATGACCCTCACAAATTACAGCTTGTCACTTTCTTGTGGGGGAGGGCAGCTGGACCACACCCTAATGGCTCTATTTGTTCAGTTCTGAACTGACCCTCAGACCCTGCCAACAGTGAGATGGATGGAACCTTCATACTCTAAGCAAGAACATCTGGAGGGCCCCAGAACTGGGCCTGAGCCTCCCCTTCCCTCTCATCAGCAAAGGCTCAAATGGCCAACAGAACACACATAGGTAGGGCTGGGTAACTGAATCACAGGTCCTACATTTTAACTTCTTTCGCCAAACCTTGGACCACCAAGCCACTATGAGTCACCCTTCAGGGACCTCTGCTGACCCCCATGTTGAAGATGTGCAATTTGATGAGATTTTGAGAGTGGATCTGGATAGCACAAAGCCAACCTAAATGAACTGATATAGTGTCAGCAACTTCTATTTATCTGCTTTATTCAATCATGGAGAACTCACAAGTATCAATAGTCATGGCCCTAGAAGTATGAGGCAGAAAAGGGATAGTCAGCTTTTGAGTAACTCAGAGCCTTTCACATACTCCTAACTACGGACTGTGTTGTGTTACAAACTAAAGGTCCTCTATGTAACAACTTTTCTATCACCCACCCCAGGTAACATCCACAGTGGTAACTGCTCAGCTCTGGCATCTCACCTGTCTACTGGACAACAGTGCCCAACCACACAGCAACCCACAACCCATCTGCTTCCCCTCTCCATCATGAGTCTTCCACATGCCCTTGGGTCCTACAACTCATCTTTGGAACAGTCTTTGGCTGATACAGAAAGCCATGTATCTACTTCTCCATAAGCCTGTTCCCATTAAGAGTTTCTTTCATCCCCTATGTACTATTGAAAATATTTTCCAATATACAGAGCTGCTAAAGTAGTATTAAAATAATACAATAATCACTTTTATATTCATCACCTAGAAGAAACATTTATTGGTATTTTGCCATTTTCTTTATTCATCTATTTCTGTGCATTTATTTTTATATATTTTTGCTGTGGTAAAATATCACAACATTGAAGTAACCATTTTAAATATATAGTCCAGTGGCATTAAGTACATTCACATTGTTGTGCATCCTAACTGTTGGGAACTGCCCTGCCTGGTTTCAGAAGCTGCAATCCCCCATGGATAAGGCTGAGTAAAGGACCTTGGGACCATAAACTACTTAGGAGACAAAGCGTATCTTCCTTGTAGGGGCACCACCTCTGCCTCGTTTCCCTTCACCCTGCTTGGCCCGGGGTGGATGACTGGCTAGCCAATGATGGGTAAGATTCCTCAAAAGAGGGATGACCTAAGACAGGCATGGTCATGAAGGGTCCCTCAGGGAAGGACTTGGGGGAGCTATAGAAAAAGGGGGGATGGACCCTTGCCCCTCAGCTTTGACATAGCCTGAGTCCTCATTCTGTCTGCAAGAAGTCTTCTAATCTCTTGGCTGCCTTACTTGCCCTGTCTGATTTAAGCCTGAAACAATGACTTAAGCCTGAAACAATGCTGGAGGTCTGTGTGGCCCTGTGCTGGAAAGGGTGGGTTCCCTAGGGTGATCAGGCCTAAGAAAGAATGCATAAAATCCTATGAAACCTACTTTGCTAATACCCTCAATTTAAATGATAAGGGTCCAAGCAGAAAGTGAGTTTGGTTCCCAAAGTTTTATGGCTCTTTAACTATCTGACCCTGACTCAGAATAAGCCCTCAGAGTTCTATTGTTTAATCATTTCTGTCAGACAATGATTGATGAGCTTTACATATACACCCTGTATTCCTGTGCAAATTGAACCCAATAAAAGCTTGTCAATGCAAGGGTCAAGGCGCTCTCCTCTTGAGAGAGTGGCTGTGCCATCCCTTTTTCTTCACAGGACTGGGTAGTCCATGTGAATTTGTCTTGTCTCATCCATAACACCACGGATCCCAGGAGCCAGGATCCGAGTCATTCAACACAAGCTCTATACTCATTAAACAACTTCTTATCCTCCCTAGCTCTTATCTTCATCCTTTAAATGCTGTATCATTTTAAAGTTTGAAGCATCATGACCCTTTGCCCCTAAATACATCATCATTCATTGTCTAAATATTAGAACGTTCCCATATACCCACAATGCCATTCTCAAACTGAAGACAAAACAATCTACCATCCAGTTGTCAGGATCTTCTTAAATAAATAAAGATTACATGTAAAATAAGAAGAATGAGTCACATTTAGTCATTTCATAAACTATGAAGTGCTATATAAATTGAGGCATTAATAACCTTATTAGATGATCCTGCAATTTTGTTTCAGCTCTAAAATTCAATTAGAGTTTATGATTTTTCAAAGGGTTCCACCTCTAGATCAGTTGATGTGCCAGAGGCCACGCTCAATCCCTCCCCAGCTCCCTAAGGCATGGAGATACTCCTCTGGGTAAAGAGCCCTAATTCCAGCCCAGTAGAAAAGTCTGGGCTGGAATTAGGGCTCTGATCTGATCAGCAATCACATCTGATCAGTAATAAACAAATATATCAAAGAAACCCATACAAAGCCCATAACTGGCACACCACAAAGGAGTAAAAAGGCCATAAAGTAGGTTCTCAAGACTTGAAACATGAAAGCAGCCTTTATTAGCATGTGGAGGACTGCAGCAGACAAGCCATTGATGTGGAGAGTGACAAGTGCCAAAGAAAGTGGGATACAGAGGGGCCTCCCTCCCCAGCCCTAGCACTGCCCATAACCATCCCCAAACCAGGTTCTCAGCTCTGCTGGCTTAAGCATTTGAGCTCCTAAGTCTCTGCATTTGCCTCTGCCTCCAGATATATGCACACAGCCACCAATCACTTGAGTTTTAGACTGCTTTTTCCCTGCTTCTTTACAATCAATTTCTGTACAATTTCATGGCTCGGCTTTGCCGTCTAGCACTAGGCACTGAGTCAAATATTTTCTTTTTCTTTATTTATGCTGTGTCTTATTTAAAAAAGGATTCAAAACAAGATGAAAAACATTTGGTAAACACTGTGGATCAGATGCTCAAAACTGTGCTAGGTGTTGTGGGAAATGTGAGAAAGAACACATTTTATTTTTATTTATTTTTTTTACCCTCAGTTGAGTTTACAATTCACTTGGAGAAACAAGACTCTCTCAGGAGGCAACTAAACTGCAATAGCACTGGTTTGGGAACTAGAAGCCTGGACACCTGAGTTCTTACTACCAGCTCAGCTACTAGCCAGCTATGTGATCTTGGAAAAATCATCTCACATCCCTGGCCTTCAGTTTCCTTACAGGAAAAACAAAGGAACTGTGAACATATCTTTATATAAGCATAGAGACAGAGCAGAGAGACTGGTAATACTGGATTTCTTAATATTTTTTAATGTTAAGAAATTGGTTTTCTTAATCTTTTTAAATATTTTATTTATTTTTAGACACAGTGGAAGAGAAGGAGAGAAACATCAATGTGTGGTTGCCTCTTGTATGCCCCCCACTGGGGACTGGCCCACAACTCAGGCATGTGCCCTGACTGAGAATTCAACTGGCAACCCTTTTGGTTTGCAGGCTGGCACTCTATCCACTGAGCCATACCAGCCAGGGCATCCCTTCTGAGGCAAAGGGATGAGATGGGCTTAAGAGGGAGATACATTTTTTTCTTTAAATTTCTGTATTTTTTGACTTGTAATGTGCATGTATTATTATACTTTTGTGGTTAAAACAATCAAACATTTACAAATGGGGATCGATGGAACCAGCTAAAGTCTGCTTTAGCTTTAACCATGGACTGTGATTATCTGTAATTCAAACAATACTGAACCTTTGGAGCTGACAGAAGGAAAAGCGTAGTGAGGGCTCTGATAGTCAGGGAAGGCTTCCTGGAGGAAGTGAGAGTCCAGGCAGGTTGGAAGGATTGGCAGGTTTGGGATTGGTATAGACACAAGGGCATCTTGGAATGAGGTGAAGGTGGGCAATAAACTAGTTAAGGGGTGGAAGACAAAGAGAAGAATAACTCTTTCCCAAGGCCTAGATGCATCCTAGGTTGCGGGGAGAATCATCTCAGGCTGGGGAGGGAGCCTGAGAGCAGGAATAGTTTACCTCAGTCCCCTCCCTAGGAAGCAGCTCACAGGCCCACCTGCTATGACAGCAGCTCCAGAATCTGAGCAGCAGAAAGTCTAGAGGCCCCAGCCTGGTGCTCTTGGATCACAGAATAAGCCTATCACTTGGGTATTAGCTAATCAATCTCATAAATTCATCTCCCTTTTACTGGGATTTGACAGGAAGCTGATTAAATGTTATGCAAGTGGGATTTGGCTTAGATGCTAACCAGGAGCTTGGGGCTGAAGTTTTTCAATGTTCAGCTCATGCATAAAATTCAGTTTATCATTACCTAGACTTGCTTCTCTATAACTATCCAGATAGAAATATTTCTATGGGGCAGTCATATCTTAGGTGAACAGGTGGCCTGGCCTCTCCATAGTTCTCTCTGCAGTAGATGCTGTGCTTGTAACCACCACAGCTCTGTCTGCAGAATTACCAAACTAGGATGCCAAAAGCCACTGGGGCACTCAGCAGGCTCTACCTATTTCCTGGAGCCCCAAAGAGATTCCCCAGGGCAATGCCAGCACCCTATATCTCTAGCATCCTCAGGCAATATTGGGGGATAGGCTGGATGTCTTAAGGGAAGATACATATGCCATTGTTACTGCCCTCTGCCCCAGCCCCTGGCTAGATGCCCTCTGGCTGTCTTTCTAGCATGGGTGCCCCATTCATCCTTGCTCTCTTGAGGGTACAAATGTCCCCAAGTCAGCTAGGCCTGGACTCCTACCTCTCTTCTACCCCAAACCTTCAATTAGCAGGTGAGGTAATCCCAGCTAGCAGATGGGAAAGGGTTGGGGGAGGGGATTGAGCCCAGACCACAACTTCCTTCAGCTTTTGCCTCTCTGACTCCCTTTCTGCCATCTTCCCCTGAGGAGAGAATGCTTAGACTTGCCTCTGGTGTGCTACGTAATTCAGGAGCTTCTGACCTTGGTTTCCTCATCTGTCAGGTCTCTTCCAGCCCCAATATTCCCCTTGCCATAAATATGCATACAACTGCAGCATTCACAATGACATTGGAAACCCTGTGTTCATTCCTACTGTCTTCCCCAGTGACTAGGTAGCCACCAAAGAAAAATGGTATCAGGACCAGCAGCCATCAGGTGAAACCACTCACTGAATGCCAGGACCTGTGCTCATCCACAGGTCTTGAAGCAGGGATCCTGTCTGAACATGTGGCCTGGCCCAGTGGTGGAACAATAAAGGCATCAACACTGGCACAATCATTGAACATGACAAAGCAGAGAGGTTTGAATGATTTGAGGCCGGCACAGTGTGTTATCTGGTGTTAACGTCCTGGTGAAGAAATGGTGAAATTTCAGACAATAAAAGTACAATCTTCTGATTCATCAATTGATCAGATACATTTTCTTTTCACTCAGCTGTTTGTGGAGAAAGAGGCAAAGCATAATGAAATAAGCCTTCATGAAGAAATAATTCTAGCAATTAATTTTCAGGAGATAGTCTGTACACATTTTCACCTATACTTTCTCCCTTTTTAAAAACTAACATCACTCCATTTTATAGATGAGGAAATCAAGGCACAAAAAGGAACAGCCACTGCTCAAGGTCACACTGCTTGTATGTGGCTGCGTTGCACAGGAATGCACATCCTCTGACTTGTAGAATTCAGTGTTTTGACCAAAGCCTGCCAACATCCTCTGATCCTAAACATCAGGACTGATATTTAGAAAGTGAGGACCTCAGTCATCAAACACAGAATTTATTTCACTGAACCTTACATTCTAAAGCAAGAAAGAGGCCTCTGACTTTAGAGGGAAATTCAACAATGAATCAAAATGAAAAGAGGAGCCAGAAAACTGCATTATTACCTGCTCATTCCCCAATATTCTGGTCAACAGAGGTTTCACTCCATCTATGAACCATTCTCTTTTAGGCATTTGGAAACAACAGCTGAACTGATGTTTCATTGGCTTGAAGATTCTTCTCCAACCAACGAACACTTCTCCCTTTAGATGTTGCTGAGGAAATAGCAGCTCAGGCTAAGGTTGGGGAAGAAGAAAAGGAAATACAGGGAAAAAAGAAAACACATTGCCAGCTGGGCTCTTCTTCCACAGAGCAGAGCAGATACATGAAAGGAACTCAGGGAGAAAGAGAGCTGGGATTAAATAGACTTCACAGGCCAAGGGGAGACCCACTGCCATCCAGACATCAGATAGAGCATCATCCTTCTCACACACACCATGTGTGTTATCCATGGGTGTGCAGTGCATCTGTGTTCCAGGACAGAAAATATTCCTCTCTGGGAATGTGTGTGTGTGTGTGTGTGCGCACACACACACACACACTTAATATCATTACTCTAAATCCAGAGCTGGTCTTCCTGTTGGTGGAGGTGGGTCTGATAGTACTCTAAAATAAGATTCTGGAATATACACCCATTCTCTTTTGGGAGTCTCTCATACCAGGCCTTCATTTAGTCAACTTGTCCTCCAGAAGCTGTTGAGCAGAAAGCCTCCATCAGCCATGACTGGTGTGGCTCAGTTGGTTAGCCATCATCCCACAAAGCAAAAGGTTGCTGGTTTGGTTCCTGGTCAGGGCACATGCCTGGGTTGCTGGTTCGGTCACCAGTGGTGTTAGGTGTGTATGAGAGGCAACCAATAGATGTTTCTCTCTAACATTGATGTTTCTCTTGCCCCTTTTCTCCCTCCCTTCCTCTCTCTCTAAAAATAAAGAAATAAAATCCTTAAAAAAAGAAGAAAGCCTCCATCAGCAACCCTATTCTCCTACCCCTTTAAGGGCAGTTTAACGAGTTGCAGCGTTCATCAACCTTTTAGGTTTTTTCCTTTTCTTTACTTCTTGCTGTTTGATTTTCTAGTTTCATCTCCCCTGGCACACAGTAGGCACTTTATAAGTGTTACTCATTAGTGGCAGCAGTGCCAAGGGGTAGCTGGGGAGAAACCGTTAATCTCTAACCAGCATCTGCCCCGCTGCAAGCTACCTCCAACAAATATGCAGCCTAAGTACAAACCATGTGCAAAAGCAGCTTGGAGACAAATCTCCTAAACCCTCAACCAAGGACATTGTTGCCCCTATATTCTTCCTGTATGACAATTCTGGAAGCTATCTTTCAGTATCTTTTTGCATTTTGTAATCTGAGTTTGTCCTCCTTATCTTTCCTCCATTCCTTCATGTCTCTCAACTCCTCTCTTCCTTGATTTCCTTTTCCTTTTCCCTTAGTCTTTTTCTCAATCCTCGTACTTCTTCTTTATCCTCTTTTGACCTCTCAAATCTATATATTTTTCACCTTGCCTGCCTCTCTCCAGCCCAAACCTTAATTCTGGAATCTTCTCAATTCCTAATTCCTTGTCTCAGACCTCAAGGGTTTCAAGCTCTCCCCTGTCTGCAGCTATTGTAAATAAAGGAGAATGTGAGTTTATCGTAAACTGCAAAGGCAGGGCAAGCTGTGGCAAAGCCAGATCCCCACCACAGGAATCAGACCAGGGTTTCCTCTGGTAAGGAAGAGAGGGTATCTGCATCTCTGGGAGGATGACTGTGCTCTCAGAGCTTAGCATTTTGAACAGGTTTGCCAATACTCACATCTGCTCCCTTTTTCCTTCTTTTTTTAAAAAATATCATTTATTTATTTATTTTCAGAGAGAGGGGAAGGGAGAGAGAAAGGGAGGGAAACATTGATTTGCGAGAGAAACATCAATCAGTTGACACTTGCACACCCCCAATGGAGGACTTGGCTGGCAACCCAGGCCTGTGCCCTGATGGAATCTGACCTGGTACCTTTCGGTTTGCAGGCTGACACTCAATCCACTGAACCACACCAGCCAGGGCTGCTCTCCTGTTTCTTGATCTCAGAAATATGTTCAAAAGGAAATTGGCAATTTGGTAGAAAAGTGAATGTGTGTGTTTATGTGTTGGCAGTGAGGGTAGGAGAGTGTCATTACACAAATTAGAGTGTATACTCCTGCCTCAGCCACATGGAGTTGCAGTACAACTCTACTACAAAATCAAGTTTGTGGGGTCCAAGATGTTGTATGATCTGGACCCAAAGACTTCTACCTTTGTAACCAATCTGTGGCTCCACTGTCTACCAATCAGATCCCAAAATCATGTTCTGTGTCAATCAATTGTGAGTAAGATAGAAAAATGGCAGATTTGGAACTGACAGATCAGAGTTACTGGTCCCACTCTTCCACTTATTATTAACTATGGTCCCTCAGCAAGTCACTTCACCACTTTGACCTCATGTTTCTTCTTATGTAAAGTGGAGATTATTAGAGTGTTTATTCCATGTAAATCCATGTAAAGTCCTCAGCAAAAGAAGATACTTAGTCTAAGAGAGGTATTTTTCATTGGTTTGGAAAGTGTAGTCCTGCGCTGGGAGAGATCTACCTCATTTGGATTGGGTGCCCTGAGTCAGAGCTGGGTATATAAGTAATAACAGCTACCATTTATCGGTTCTTTCCCTACATGAGTTCACGATTCCTCACAGCAACCCCGTAAGTTAGGGACTATTTATCTCCATATTGCAAAGGAGGAAATGGAGAAACTGAGAAATAAAGTTACTTGTCCTAGGTCACAAAATCACCAAGTGGTAGAACCAGGATGGGAACACAGAAGTGGGAGGAGGAGGTACCAGCAGGCAGTTGCTAGACCACAGCACTGTTTTGCTCAGGGCTAGCTGGGCTCCCTACTCAAGGCCTCAGACTCATCAGGTCTAACAGAACACACTGTGTTCTTTACTGTTAGCCAAACTCACCACACTGCAAACAGCGGCTTGGAGCTGACAAGGCAGCAGTGGCCTGTGAGAGGCAGCCAAGGGCTAGATCAGCAGAAATGACAAACCCTCCTGCTTCAGCCCCTAGTGTGAAGCTAAAATTAACAACTTTCCCAACTGCAAACAAATACAGTTGCTGAACCTGCATTCCCCTCTCTTGCTTCTGTTGCTATTGGGTTTCCAAGGCCTCATCCCAGCTCCCTCCTCCATCTTTGGTGGTGCCCACAGAGCTGGGCTTTGTGGGCAAGGGCAAGGGTGTCTGATACCTCTGCACAAATTTGGGCCTGAATCAGAGAAGAAGGTCCCAGGACATTCAGTAACCACAGATGTGGGTCAAATACTTCCCAGCTACCATCCACCATAACTTTTGGTTGTTCTCTTTGCTATTTTGGTACTCATTATCTTCGGCTACCACTAAGTCCAATAACTATGCTAACCCCAGTTAGCCAGATTATTTCACATTTCCTCTTTCCTAGGGTTTTTCTATCCCCTACCATCAATCCTTATCCATCTGTGGCAAATAGCCTCTAAAATGGCCCCAATAATTTCTACTTCTTGATAGTCACACTTTTTTGTCTCCCCTCCTGCTGAGCTTTGCTAAACCTAGTGACTTACTTGTAATAAATAGAATATGACAGAAGTAATAGAATACAACTTCCAAGATAAGGTTATAAAAAGACTGCAGCTTCTGCCTTGTGCTGGCCTGCCTTTGGTTGCACATGCATTCACTCTCTTTCACTCTCTGATCAATCACGATGGAGTAACCAAGCTGCCATGTTCTAAACAGCCTAATGGAGAGTGCTACATGGCATGGAAAGGAACTGAAACTCTTGAGCCCCACCAACAACCACATGAGTGAGTTTGGTGGCAGAGCCTTCAGCCATAATTAAACCTTCTGATACTACAGTCCTGATCCACAGCTTGACCACACTCCAATGAGCAGCCTTGAACCAGAACCACTCAGCTAAGATGCACCCAGATTCCTGATCCTCAGAAACTGTAAGATGAGAAATGTTTGATTTTTTTTAAATGGCTAAGTTTTGGGATCATTTGTTACATAGCAATTGATAACTAATACACCATCTTGTGTCCCATTCCCTCAAAGACTTTATATCCAGTGACAATGGCCAATGAATTAATGTTTAAATTTTTTTTAAAAGCCAGATAAGAAGATACCTTAATTCATTTAAAAATGCTTGAGTCTCTGGATTGCAACTAAAGAACAGTGGGGATTTTAGATTTCAGTAGAAGGTTAATGGAAGAGTACCAGGGAAGAGTGCCCACCCTTATTTTCGTGTATGGGGTCCTGAGCCCTGACAATGTTTACAGCTGATCAAACTGTGACCAGAATAACTCAAGGTTCATGGCAGTATCCAGACTGTACCTCCTCATACCAGTTTCTTCATTGGATAATTGTAACAAAATTTATTGAGTACTAACTAAATATCATACACTGTTCTAAGCACTTTGCAATGATTAACTCATTTAATATCCCCATTCTACATTAGATAAAACTGAGGCACAGAGGAATTAAGTAACTTCTCCAAGTTCAGAATCAGTAAGTGGCAGAGCTAGAATTTGAGGCCATGGTCATAACCATGTTTCCTAGAGGAACCACATGTACTGAGCAGAAGAAATGATTGTGGTTACCAAAAGTTGTCAGGATGTTTTCTTTCTTTCTTTTGTTTGTAAATATTTTATTTATTTATTTTCAGAGAAAGGGAAAGGGAGGAAGAAAGAGAAGAAGAGAAACATCGATATGTGATGTGTTGATTGGATGGCCCTCTCATACATCCCCTACTTGGGATCTGGCCCACAACCCAGGCACATGTTCTGACCCAGAACTGAACCAGCAACCCTTTCATTTGTGGGATGGCGCTCAACCCACTGAGCCACACCAGTCAGGGCAGGACACTTTCTTTATTTCCTTCCATCTTCATTTCTTTGCTCAAGAACTGACAGCAGCTTCCCATTGCCTGCTGGATCAAGACGAAAGCACTCTTCATGACCCTTACTGTAATTTGGCCCTGCCTACATATCTTTCTCTATTCTCTACCACATACCTTCCACTTCCCACTACAATAATCCCCTGATTTCCCCAACCCATAAACTGTCTTCCTGACTACACCTTACCTGGAAAGCCTCAATGTTTCTAACTGGAAACTACTAAGTGTGGCATAGAAAGGGTTTTATAGTCATGTCATCTGGAGAAATCCTAAGACCCTTCCTCTTATGTGTTCATCTCAACTACCAAAGAGGAGACTATGACTGTTCTACTTGAGTGGAAGTGCATTTCTCTGTTTTGCCAGAATGGGACCAATGCTAGGAAAGTAGTGATGAAAGTCCTGAAAGCTTTCCTAGTTCCTTCTGCCTGTGTGATTTTTTTGTCTGAAGCATGAAGTGTGGATTGTCCTCAAGCCACTCAATTCTCAGCTCAAGTGTCACCTTTGCAGAGGAACCTTTCCTGACTGCCCCAGCTGAAGTAGCTCTCTGTTACTCTCCACCCCAGACTCTTGTTTCTTTCCTTCCTGTCACTATTAATAAAAGTAGGAATGATTTATTTGTTTGCTTTTTAAACATGTGTTCCTGCCCTTGTTGGTGTGGCTCAGTGGATTGAGTGCTGGAATGTGAACCAAGGGGTCACCAGTTCCATTCCCAGTCAGGGCATATGCCTGGGCTGTGGGCCAGGTCCCTAGAAGGGAGCACGTGAGAGGCAACAACACAGTAATGTTTCTCTCCCTCTCTTTTGCCCTCCCTTCCCCTCTGTCTAAAAATAAATAAATAAAATCTTTAAAAAATAAACATGTGCTCCCATTAAAATGGATGCTCCACAAGGGTAGAGATTTTGTCTGTTTCTTCTCTGTTGTATCCCAAGTGCCTATAATAGGGCTACACATGTAGGAGGTATTCATTAAATATTAGCTGGTTAAATGAAGAAGAAGTTTCATCTGGAAGTTCCTTTGTGTGTTTTTTCCTAGCTAGATAACTAGTATCCTAAGGGCAAGGCCTATGCCATAATCCTCAGTTTTCCACGGCATCTAGCATAATACTGGATGCAAGTAAATCCTGAGATCATACTTGTATTGTAAACTTGTTGGGACATCTTGTCCATGCCTCAGTTTTCTAATCCATTTAGCCACACTACCCTGCCTTACTGAGCTGCCAGGGATGGGGTAATGTGGGGTGGGCATGCACTTTTATATTGCATGATGTTCTAGTCTTGAAATTTCCAAACGGGTGATCTGGGGGACAATGAGGTGGGAGGGTGGTGTTTGGGAGGTTTTCTGATATTTCTGGGTAGTGGAGAGAGTCTTTGCAGGGGAGAAAGTATAATGAAGTCAAAAGGAAAGATGGAAAGGGATTTCCTGATAGGTAAAACTGAAGCCAACATATCAGAAAAAGGAAAATCTTGGTTCTGGAGCAGGAGGGAACATTCAATTTCTGAACTTTTTGAGGCTTCAAAGCAAACTTTGTTAGTCTGTGTGTGAGTAGGAAAATGTACTATTACCACAGGATTTTGTGACCTGGCATGGGAGAGGGAAAAGGAGGGAGGGCACAAGGGAGAAGAAGAAAAAAGACAGGGAGAGAGATAGAGAGGGAGAAAGATACCAAGTGAGAGCAAGCCTGGGGTCTTCATATTTAAAAATAGAAATAACTTAGTAAGTGGGAAAAAGCCCATTTCCTAACCTTAATGAAGTTAGGCAGCAAAATAAACTGCCTAGTGAGGGAGGAGGTTGAGTCACTACCATTAGAAGCATTCAAACTAGGCAAGATCAACAGCTAGGGAGGTTATCAGTATGTACCATGAAATCTCTCCTGGTTCCAAGCAGTTGGGAAGGAGGTGGGGGTTTGAATGGATCTACTAAAAAGCCTTTTGCAGGGTAAGTCCTCAGAGGTGAACACATGTGTGTGCACTAACACATACATACTCACACCCTTGCACCCTACATGGAGGGAATGAGCCTGCTCCATCTAGTTAGTTTCACTGATTTTTAAAAGGCTGTGACACTACAGGGATTTTTCCCCCTTCTCCTAACTGACAAGTCACTTCTGTAATCCTGAGGTCCAGCCCTGCAAAAGTCCAGGTGTCACCTAGACCTTCTCAGTCAGGAAAGAGTCAGCACCTTGTAGATTTACCTACACACACATGAGCATATACAGAGCATATACATACAGTAGTTCCCCCTTATCCACAAGAGATATGTTTCAAAACAACCCAGCAGATGCCTTAAACCATGCATAGTACCAAACCCTATATATACTATGTATTTTCCTCTACATTCATACCTATGATAAAGTTTAATTTATAAATTAGGCACACTAGGAGATTCACAACAATAACTAATAATAAAATAAAACAATTATAATAATACACTGCAATAAAAGTTATTTGATTGTGATCACTCTCTCAAAATATCTTATTATATAGTATATACAGTGTGAAAATGCTGGACAAAGGGATGATTCATATCCCAAGCAGGACAGAGCAGGATGGTGTGAGACTTCTTCATGCTATCCAGAACAGTGTACAATTTAAAATTATAAACTGTGTTGTCCTGGCTGGTGTGGCTCAGTGGATTGAGTGTTGGACTGGGAAGCAAAGGGTCACTGGTTCGATTCCCAGTCAGGGCACATGCCTGGGTTGCAGGCCAGGTCCCAAGTAGGGGGCATGTGACAGGCAACCACACATTAATGTCTCTCTCCCTTTCTTTCTCCTTCCCATCCCCTCACTCTAAAAAATAAATAAACAAAATCTTAAAAAAGATAGTTCTGGCTGAGATGGAGGCATAGGTAGACATGCTTTGCTTCCTTGCACAACCAAAAGAAGGATGACAACCAATAAATCAAACTGCATGGAACTCCAACAACTAAGGAGTTAAAGAAACATTCTTCCAGACTGGC